>CAJNDV010035207.1:38790-53710 GCA_905221635.1 Symbiodinium sp. CCMP2456
GAGGATGAAGGTGGAGGGTACTTGAGGTAACCCCCGAGACGCCTGCCCACTGCACTAACGGCTTCTTCAAATGTTACCTGGCTGTTACCTGAGCCAAGCTGGTCCGAAGCTGTGCTTCTGTTTCTTCATACTCTTCAGGCCTTTTTAGTCGTGCCGTCCAAGGTCCAAGGGGAAAGGTGGGCGGCGAAAGGAGGAGGAGAGGGGGGGGGGGGGCAGGGGGGCACGGGAAAAACGTCAAAAAACAGCAAAAAGTCGGAGGCAGAGGCCAACAAGTCAGGGGGGTGGAAAATGGACGCAAAAAGCGGGTGGGTCCAACCGTTTGTTGCAGGGATGAGGATTACAGTAGGTGGAGGGTACTTGAGGTAACCCCCAAGACGCCTGTGCATGTTCAGGGCCTGCAGCATGCACATGGTATTGGTTGGAAAGACCAGGTCCCATGCGGTCCCAAGCTAGCGAACGGCAATGCACGTGAATCCCAAAAATATTGATGGTCTTGCAGGAGCTGTCGTTTACCAGGTCAAAAATGTGTGCGGGTCCTTATGTGGTCGTCTAGTAATAGATAAGGTGGGGAGAGGGCGGAGCCTTCACACCATGATTCAAAGGCAACAAGGACAACCCCCCTTTGTCACAATCCCGTTGTTGCGTGATTGGAAATAGGTGGGGAGGAGGCCCGCTGCCCCTCTACCTGAAGGTCCCTTGTCCAGCATTTGTTTGAGCAGTTTCTTGGGCCCGTGAGCCCTTGGGCCCGTGGACCCGTTGGTCATGGTTTGACTGTGCTGTCCCTGGGAAGGGCCCTTCTCAGCGATTCGCAGTGCATGGCTGCAATAGATTCGCTTGACGAGTCGCCCCACGTTCCACGCTTGCCCTAGCTTTCGTGACCCGTCTCAAGCCAAAGATCGAAACATGCATTGGAGGCTTAACCGCAAGCCTTACGGAAATGCTTCGTAGACAGCTTGAGATTTAAGATGATTTAAGTTCCTGGAACTCAGACCAAGTTCAAATGCATGGTTGAAGGCCTGCTAAAAGCATTAGGCCCCAGCGTCAACATATCTTGTGTTCAAAACCGGCAACGTGGGGCAGGCTGGGAAACGTTGTGCGAGTGCCGGCTGCAGATTTGCCTACCGCCTCTTTGCTGCTCTCTAAAGTCGACAGTTCGTTCGTGCACAACCGAAACTTGACAGTCTTCAGGACGGTCGGGCCTTGCAGTTCCAGTGAGTGCGATGTGTGACTTCAGCGTCTTGAGTTGCGCTCGATGCTTGCAGGATATCCCCTTGATCTCAAAGTTTTTGGAGCTAACGCCGCTGACATCAATTGTTCCAGCTGTCGCGCTCCGAGTGCTGAAGAGAGAGTTTGGTATTCGGAATGCTGCTGTCGCACGGAACCCCTGAATGCATTAGAACTTTCGCCAGGCTGGGAAGCTTCTCTTGCGAGTCCTCAGGCCAAGTGCAGTCGGTGATAGTCCTCATGAGTATTTGCCTAGGGCCGCAAGTCCGAGCCGAATTGGCAAACCTCGTCGCATTCGCAGAGCGGATCCGCCACCGCGCATGCACAACCAAGTGAACCAAAATTTCGCTGCTTTTTTCCGAACAGTCGCGAGCAGATTAAAGATGGTGGCACCGTGCACCTGAGAGATTCCCAGACGGTCGGGCATCCTCGTAGATAGAAAACTTCGACTTCATGCTGCGTGGATTCGATTCCAGGTTCCTGCATATGAGCGACTACCGCCTAGAGGACCCATAATTGCCTGGATATGTGGAAGCTATCAGTCGAGTGCCGGCAGGACATATGTGCAATCTTGGCGCATGCTAGCGCCTATTTTATGGATGTGTACAGCCAATGTGCCGGAATGCAGGCTGGACATCATCATCTGAATTTTGTTTTTAGGAATGATCTCAGCTCCTTTCAAAAGCTGGCGCAGGCTACAGAGGTTGGGCACATTCTGGCCACATTGATATTTATTGCTCATTGTTATGTCCAAGACGAGCCTGAATCTGAGCTAGTCCTGCAAGCCGTGCTCGCACGCACCATGCGTGCAGTGATTGCTTGTTGGCTGTTTGGCCTGCAGCGGCTTTGCTTTGCCTTCTTGCTTGCAGACTTCACCGAGGACTTGTCCATTGAACATTTGGCAGAAGCATCTGTTCAAAAAGTGCACTGCTGGATCTTATTTCATACTGGTTTCGAGCCATGTTGAGCTTGTGTGCGGTGCACGTGGAAATCCTGTCTGCAACATCGTGCAGGTACTGTTCGTTGAAAGTGCTCAACTTAGACATCCGGAGCCATCATGTGCATGTCAAGTGTTGCAGCTGTGGAGGGCTGCAGTCTTGAGTCGCGACTTGCAAGCATCTGTGCAGGAACCTTGGGACCACTGTAGGTTCAAGGCTTTCTTTTGTTTGGTCGGCAAGGGGCCCTCAGAGCACGGCAGAGAGCTCACGGATGCCCATAGGACTCCCCGGACTTGGTTTCGCGGCAAACTCTTCTAGCCTTGCCAGACTCGCCTTCGAGCGAGCGCACAGTCGCAGCCACAGACGAACAGCTTGGTTGCTGTGAAGTATTGGGAGGTTCTGAGGCCATTGGTACTATCTCATCTCTCCTACAGAGCGCCATCGATCTCGATCGCTCCGCGATTTGTGACCGACCGCATTCCGACTGGACCTGGTGGAAGCAGTTTTGGGTCAGCATGTTCCGAAGTCGAGTTGTGCAATGTCCATCAATAGTCTATTAAACACATCTAGCGGATTCATATGAAATCTTGTCAAAGAATCACCTGACTTGTTTAGACTTTGGCTTTTTGTCGTTCCTCATACTGCTCTGTGACATTGTCGCCTGTCTTGCTTTCTTGCATGAGCTCTGGGTGCTTGCCCATCAGAAAAGCTTCAGATTTCATCCAATCATCTTCGTCGCCGGCTTAACTAGCACGTAACTATACTATGAGTACTGTGCCTTGGACACGTCGCAGGTGCTCAACATGGCTGTCATCCGACTCTTGGAAATCCGCAGCGGGCTGAATGTGAGAAGACAGCTGCTCATGCACCTTCTGATGGTCTCTGGCCTGTGCAGGCCGATATCGGTCTGGCGCTCAGAGCTGGGAGAGTCTTGACGCCGTCTGTGTTGCATATGACCACAGGCTGCGATTGCCACAGGATGATTTGTGGAAGCGACTGTGCTGACCTTGGCAACCTTGGCCTTGGCACCTCGCCCTCTCGCCCTCGCCAGCGAGCCCCACGCCTCAGGGAGGCCTTGGCGAGCTCGATTGCGACGTGCACGTCGATCGACACGAGCTTCGGCAGGCCGGGCTCCCATCCATTCCTATGCTTTTGCCGCAAGCTGGGCACATCACATCAATGCGTCCATGCTCCAGATGCCGTGCTAGTCCGGGACAGGCCGCCACTCTCCTCTGGCAGTCGCTCCACGACGAGTTGTGGGCATGCTAATGCTCAGGAGCACCTCCAAACATGTCCGAAATGCTTTGATGCCAAGCCAGGTCCCACAGCTCCTCAAGCACAGATCGCCGGAGGTGGCACATCCCTGCAATTGCCGCGGAATCAAGACGTGCTATGGCCATCTGCATTGATCCCGACCAAGCTGCTGAATGCTCGCAGCGGCTTGGATTTTGCAGGCGACGACAGGCGAGAGGGACGCGGTTATGACAGCTCTGCGAGGCGTTCGCTGGAACCCGCTCCTGGTAGCATATGTAAGCATGAGCAAGAAACCCTTCCTGTAGAAGAGTTTTTTGCGATAGATGTAGTGTCGTGCCCGTCGGTCCATGAAGGGTTCGTGCCTGCGTGTGCCGTGTGCCCGCAGCAGGCCAGGACGGCAGTGCATCTGAGCTGAATCAGTTTTATTCTATCTCCTTTACGATCCTTCACGTTTCACTTGCGACAACTAGCCAGCTGCTCTTGCAATACGAGCGGCTGTGCATCGTGAATATCTACATGCATCATGTTAAGTTTTGGGCGATGCCCATCACCGCAGCGACGCTGTTACAAAGTTGCTGGTCGGTGACCCAGTGCAGACTTCTTGGCCGAACACTGCGACCGCAAGCTCTGGATGCTTTGCTCGTGGCTCCGCACTGTCAAAGTGCGCCGGTTGGTGCTGAGATCCCCGAGGAAGTGTGATTAAAGTGCATACCGCACTTTAGCAAGAGCTAGGACCAGCGAACGTCCCGAGTCTCAGAGCAACGGCTTGCAAGCAGCAGTTTGCACGGCAATGGTGCTTCCGGCAACCGGTCAGCAGGGGCTTCAGTGTTCGCAAGCATCGCCGGCCCTACACTTAGTTGTTTCCGTGCCACTGTGGCTGCTTCATAGATCTTGACTAGCCTAGCCAGTTGCAGATGTTGATTCCACCATCTCCAGGAAGATCGTGCGCGTGATTTAAGCTCTCGCTTGCAGTCAATGCCGCCGATCTGCAAGTACAAAGGCCATGACAGTGGATTGATGATGATTGATGACTCAACTTGGCCCAAGTACATATCCATTGACATCAGTTTCGGTTTTGCAGGCTTCATACCAGCTTCCCGGGAGTTGTGCGGTGAAACCTTCACACAGCAGTGCAGGTCACTTACATTTGCCCGAACTTGGTTGTGCATGAGCGGCCCCCAAGCAGACGAAGCGGTCCACGAAGGCCTCAGTGCGCGGGAAACACCGAGAACGGCTGGTGGGGGCACCCCGTTCGAGGAACGATCTGTTTGGATGTTCCGGACACGGCAAATCCCAGCCCAGCAACAAGCGTTTGCCATGGCAGGCATGGGCAAAGACGGGAGTTGGTGCAGCAGGCCTGTCGTGCTTACGGCGAGATCCCTCCCTGTTCCCCACTCTCTGGAGGCAGAATCGTGTGCCAGGGCAAGGGCTTGCGAGTGGACCTGCAGGATGTGCCTCTGGTGTGGCCGGGTAGCCCCCGCATCTCATTCCCTGATGAAGGAACAGCACGCTGCAGAGCAATGCCGTGCTGGGCTGGCACACTCCTCAGCAGCATCTCAGATTTCTTTGGCGATTGTCCGTGTTGGTGTGAGATGTGAAATGAAATAAACACCTGGCATTCCTGTGCACATTCGGCTGTGAACATGTTCATGGCGATGCGTGCTGCCCTAGTTTATTCGAGTGCCTAGGATTGCGCAGTGGCGTAGCATGTGTTTGTTGTGGAGCCTCGGACCCTGTTGCGCTTGAAGGCCACCATCATGTCGGCAAGGGTGCGCCTCAGTTGATTTCTTGCACCTCGGAGAGTGCTAGAAACATGAGCTGGTGCAGGATAAGAGAGCTCCTTTTCTGTTGCGGATGCCTCAGTCACACTTGCTATGGGTGTGGCCGACATGTTCAGAAGCTGGTCCAGGTCAGGCGATCGGCAGCCTCGAAACCAGGTTCCCTGCACAGCTTGACATGCAAGCTTGTGAGCAAAGTTGCATAGCCAGCGCTCGCTGAGGCCATTCAGCTAAGCTACAATCCGGGCAGCCAAAGGAGCATCGAATGGCTCTGCCGGCTATGCCTGCGATTTTTGCCAGTGTCGTCTTGATTCCGCTTTCGCTTCCGAAAGCAGCGAAGTACAGTAGACATGAGCATTTACGCCACTCAATCTTGAACAGGGCGAAATACTATCCAGAGATCGCCAGCTCTGACAGATTCTCTCAGATTTTGTCCGAGGATGTGCCTTGATGTGCCTTGGTTAACTTGGTTGACCCTTCAGATGTACTTTGAGCCTTTGAGCTAGCAGCATCCCAGAATGCCAAGACGAACGTAGTGCTCGCCCGCGTTCAGAAGTTGTTGGCAATGAAGTCGAGAGTAGTGATGATGATGCTTACGATGATCAGAGTGGCGTTGAGGACCTGGACGTTTTTGGATTCTTGGATTTTCTTGTTTTCTTGTCGGTGGGGTCTCTGCTTGTTGGATTTCCGTCCTCTGCTGTGTTGGTTGTGTTCCTGCCGTCTCAATTTCGACTAAGATTATGAAGTTATGTTTCGGAAGATCTGTAGCTGCATGCTGGCATCCTATAGCATCCCACTTCGCGGCCTTTGTCCAGTGTCTGTTTGTGCGCATCAGCTACACTGGTCGCAGTCCTGAGCAATGTCAGGGCACGAGAGCTGGATAGAGATGGCTAGAGATGCTGTGAGATGGGGCATTAGCAGCATGGACATTCGAGACTGTGGAGGACCCGAGCAGACGCGACACGCATGGAGGCATCTGGACGTGTGACTTGCGCCATGTGGATTGAGACGTGCACTGGCAGCCACTGGCAGGCGGCAGGCGCGGTGTCGTTTTGTCGGAGGTTTGACCAATTCCGCCAGGACGGTGCCCGAGCAAAACAATGTCGGAGTGTCTTTTGCAGTGTCGCACTGTCTGCACTCGTGGTACCGTAGTATTCTGTCGGATGGTCGGAGCTCTCTCGCTGCCCGTCGCAAGCAAGGGTGCCGTGAGGCCATCTTGGTTTAAGCGGACTGCCTTTGCAGGATGCCTGGCTTGGAGATACAGTATCTATGGCGACAGGCTGCGACGGCAAGCGAGTCGTTCGCAAATAGCCCGCTCGCACGCAGTAAAACACATGCCGAACACAACTCGTTTTGGCATTACTGACTCGGGGCAAGACAATGTTGCCAACACCGCCCAGCCCAAGCTCCACACTGACAGAACTTAGTGTTTGCTGCGCTGATTAGGCAAGATACTTTTTGTCGATCCTTGTTACGGACTGGGAGGGCCTTGGGGGTGCGGTTTGGACCTGGGACAACAGATCGAGGGCAAGGGCGTAAATCTTGATGTGGTCTACACTTCACGTGTTCACACAACCCTGGCCCTGGTGCAAACTACAGTCAACGCTGCAAGTCGCACATCCTGGGCAATGGTGTCGCCACTTTCGCTGGCGTGAAGGATGTTTGCAGTACATGGACCTCGTTTCAATTTGTTTTGCTATTGTTTCATGGCTCCTTGGACCCATTGGTTTCCCTCGCGCTTGTCCGGGCGAGTCTTTCCTAGGCGTCGACATACTTGAGTTTTTTGTCGACCCTCGCACTTGCAGACATCACGCTTAACAGGCGTGGGGCGAATCGTGCGCATGGCAGGCATGTGGCGCCCGTGGGCCATGGAACGACATTCCCCTTATTTCCTCAACACATTTTGATGGGATTTGTCTCCGGCATGGCAGTCAGCTTCTTCGCGGCTTGCAACTGTTTGTGTGTGTGTGTGTGTGTGCGTGGTCTTTGACTTTACCTTCGCAGGAGAACTATCGCCGTGCCATTTTCGAGGCCATACGGAACAATGCGCTCGCCTGAGCTTTGTTCATCAGGGCAAACGAGAAACGGCTTGACTTCAAGATTGTGCATGAATTGTCATCTGAGGAAATGAGTGCCGGGAGGCGCTGAGTGCTTGACTCTGAGCCTAAAGGTAAAGGTTTCACTGCCTTTTCCCGAGTCTCAAACCACTGAAAGCAGTGTGAGTGTGGACTCGCATTCGCCCATCGACAGAAACCTTCTGAGCAAGACTGTCGTCTTGCGGCTAGTGCAGACTTGGCTGTCTGCCGGAAGCTTGAAAGTCTGGGCCTGCTGCCTGGCGGGAGGAAGCCACCATGCTCAAGTAGGGAAGTGAAGGGGGAGGCCGTGTGGCCCAGCACCCATCCAGGTACATTGTCTGGTGCATGCTGAGTGCATGTGGATGTGCAACCGCCGGGCACGCTGTTGCTTCGCGTTTGTCGTAAAGTCAGATCATTCGAAAACAGGGAGGCTTCGGCCTTTTCGTGTTTGGTGCCCGTACATGGTCCGGGGCTGGCTGGAAAGAGCCCCACTCCCCGCTTCGACAAATCGTCATTTCCGGAAACTATACATACCTGCCAGGGAGGTGTCGCGGATGCCTGTCCAAACTTCAGAAATGAGGGCAAGTCAAGGCCTTAGATCTTGTACCTGGTCAGCAAGCTCGTTGATCTTGGGCTTCAGAAACTGAACATGCTGGATATCTGCTCTTTCAACGGACTCACCGGGATTGATTGCACCGCAGCAACGAGGGGGCGGAAAGTGGGAGAGTGCTCCGTAGTCTGTGAATCATACCCCCCTGCCCCCCACAGTGCTATCCCTAACACTTGCTGCTCCTCTGAGCCCAGCGTCCCGTCCTTTGTGAGTGAGCTGGTGTTGCGAAGCCCCCCGAACAAAATCCCGAATGCCAAACAAAGACAAACCCAGTCCTTGGGCATTCAGGCCAACAGTGCCACAGGAACTCTTTGGCAGGAGCAACGACCACCACTCCGCAGGTAGTGGAAAAGAATCGAATTCCTGTTCGTGCACATTTTCACTAAGCAGAGAACTTGTGCAGTGCACGTGTGCACACAGTGAAAAATTAGGCGTGTGAAAGTCCTTTGTGTTTTGCTCCAATGAGGAGTAAAGAGAAAGGCAGCTGCTGAAGCCGCTGCTTCTCGAGCTTTTCAGCTTCCCTCCACACCCGCCCGGAGGCAATTCTGCGGACCGACCAGTTCGCTTTTTTAGAGGCTTGAGCAGATTGGCTGTTACATGCTTACCAGTTCGGGCCACACCACTCGCGAACTCCTGTTCGTGCAAACTTTTACCCAGCAGAGAACTTGTCCCATGTTGCCGCCGAGGTTCCTGGTATACCGAACAAAACATGGCACATGAATCTGTCACCCGGAATCCAAGCAACTGATGCTGGGAATGCCATATCCTGAAGCACCGCGAATCTTGCAAACACCACTGTGGGTTTCACCGATTCGAAGCTGTGACAAATTGACTTTCGCAGCCGCTACCATAAAGTGCCAGCCCAAAGTGTCGAGCAGGTCGAGCAGCATCTAAAATCAAGCCGCGTGTCGGTTGTTGCCAACACCCAACACAGCATCATGAACCTTCTGCCTAGAGGTGCCCATATACCAGCGATTTGCAAGCTGTTTCTCCAAGGCATCTGCTACGAAGGCCGCCAAGCAACTTCACTCGCAAGCAAGTAAGCAGGCGTTTCAACAGTTTCATTCCATCAATGGGTATCAAATTGCGCCAACACCATGAGCAAAGAACGTTACAGGGACAGAACAGTTCCAAGAGGATCCCCTCCCAGGATATGCACTACGCCGTGGCGGGAACCCGAGCTGTAGCGACACAGAAACCAATTTCCGAGACGTGGCTCAGGCCATTCTGAATTCTGTGCTATATCTCCGCTCATTTAGGACGTGTCGGTTTCCCCAGTTCTTTACGAGCTGTCAGCAGGTGACCAACTCCAAGCACATGCCCATGTGGCTCTAGAGCACAGTCATCAAGATGGCGCCTTTCCTCGACCAGTACTGGGTTGACGGTGTCTGGCATGCGCGGTGGGATATCATGATGGTAATCAAGCGCATGGATGAAGCTTCGCGATTGATTCCTTTCGTGACCTCTAGTGTCGTGGATTTTTTTCACCACTCCGTTTCCTTCCGCGTCAAGGTCGGCGCCGCAAGGAACTCTCCCAGCGGCGGCTCAAGCCCGTCACTGGCGTCGCAGGGGCGCACCGGCATCCCCAGCAAGATCTGGGTGCGTGCTCGCAAAGCGGCAAGCGCCACGATGGCAGTCGGCACCGGTGGCCACCCGCACCCACGCGGCTCGGTCCCGCGCGTGTGTCGTCGGAGCCGTGTCAGCGCTTGGCAGTCAAAGCGCCCGCCCACGTCCGCGGCAGCGTCCGCGCCCGCCTGGCTGGAGCTCCGGTTGGCCTTGACTTGTTGAAATGCCAGCGCTGGCCTCGCCTCGGCAACAGGATGGGGCTTACCAGCGTCGTGTCGACTGCAGTATGGGTACTTCGCCACAGGCCGTTGGCGACGATCTCGATCCTCCGGCCGTCAGTGGCGGGAAGGTTGAGTTCCCGCAACGCGACGGTTGTGGTTGTGGCTACCCGAGCCTCCCTGCAGATGCGCGGGCCCCCGCCGCAGGGAGCCAGCGGTAATTTGACTCGAAGCCTCCGGAGCAGCAGGACTCAAAATTCCTCACTTGGCACTGGATTTTACAATGAGCTGGGTGTCCGGAGCATGGGTAGACTTTGGAAAGACTGCGGCACTACCGGGTATGTCGGCCAAGGGCGTCTCGCTTATGTCTAATCCCTCCTGGTTGTGCAATTGCTCTGTTTTGAGGAAGTGTTGTGCCAGTTTGATATTCCCGACCCTGAAAGGGATTACACGTGTTTTTCATTAGAGACTCGTCCCGAGAGAATCTGCTGGCACCCGACGGTTCAAGACGCACCCGAGAAAATAATGGATTCGAAATGGAAAATGGATCCATTATTTTATTGAGGGCCTGGACCTTATTATTATGGTGCGCCCCCCCCCCCCCCTGCTAAAATAATGGATTCGAAATGGAAAATGGATCCATAATTTTCTGCGACAGAAACCTTCATACTGAAAAAACTGGGGAAAAGGAACCTGGACCCAAAGAAAATAGTAATCATGGCTACCCCCCTGCGAAAATAATGGATTCGAAATGGAAAATGGATCCATTATTTTCTGCTAAAGAGACCTGAATATTGAGGAAATGGAACTGGACCCAGAGAAAATAATAATAATAATAATAATAGTAATAATAACAACAATAGGAATAATAATGCCTTTGCATCGTAGGTTCGTCCTAGCCAGGCGGGATGGAAAAAAATGCCTCCCCCGCCCACCCCGCGCCCTCCCTAAACTGATCATAGTGGCTACGGTCCCCCTCCCCCTGCCCCTACCCCTGCCCCTCTCGTCCACCTTTCTTCATCCCCTTTGTCTTGTATTCACAGGTACCTCGAAATAATAATCATGGCTGCCCCTCACCCCCGGGGTTCTTCAAAAGTTTCGGGTGCGCCCTCCGACGGTTGAAGGCCTCAGCGAATGCTAGGCTAGACTGACGAAAAATCCACAGTCCATGTTTCTTGCGCGTGAGTGGCTGAAGTTGTTTGAGGTGGCCCGGCCACGGCCAGCATGGCATGCCAATTCAGTGAAGGATGGAGTGGCTCGCCACTTAGCCTTGCAGCTTTGCAGTTGCCCACACATCCGCCTTTGAGCCGTGGGTCTCCACAGGAACACCCATGTGGCAGCTTGCCCAGGGCCGCGAGGAAACCATGAGGAAGGCAGGTTGGTGCAGGAAGACAGTACATCACGATGTTTCGGATTTGCAACTCGGGTGGCCCTTACAGGAAAGAGAGGCAAGAGAAGCTCAAGCCGGGGACGTGCTTGAAATTGATAACGAGGTCGCAGTGCAGCAGCTTCTGGAATGTCTCCCTCCATGCGTATGGCAGGCAGCAGGTTTTCGAAGCGTGTTGCTCCGAGATTCCAGTCTCAAGCTGAGCGAGCTCCACAAGGCGGTTCAGCCGAGGTCTTGTACGTGTCGAGAATGGTTGGAGACAAGTACGAGGACTCCAAGGTGCAGCCGCTGCAGTGAACTGAGGGGCATCCCATGGCCTTTGTGCTATGTGAGGTTCGGGGTCCTCGGCGGAAGACGCGAGCTCAAGCCATCAAGGAGTGTTGCCACTGCATGCGGTTGACACCCTCCCTGGACAGAGCCCTGCTCTCGCCCCTGACAGTCTGCAGGATGGCCTCAGCTTGCGAAATGCCTGCCGCGACGCTCCAAAGGCTGGAGAGCGGGACATGCAGAAGTGTAAGTAATTACAGGAATAATGCATCCATCTTGTTCAGAATGTTGTCACGGTGTCAGCACGCAATCAGGATGCAAAGCTAGAAGCGGCACAGAGAAGGCTGCTGCCACGGGTTGTTTCGTCCGAACAGAAGCCCCGACCCTAGGCTAGGGTCGACCCAGATACTGCCTGGGCTTGTTTAAGCTGTCGCAAGGGTAGATTGAGGGTGGGCCTGAGGGCCAGCAAGGTTGGGGGCAGGCCCAGTAGCGGTAGGACTTAGCATGAAATGTCAGGCATACCCACAGCAACCAGAATTTACCTAAGCGGAGGCATTTTGGTGTAGTTTTCGGGTTAGGAAAGCCCGAGCTGGAAAAATCATCGCTATATTTTCATGGGATTTTCATCTATTCTATCTTTGTTGTCACAGGAAAACCTGAATTTATCTTTTTTCCTGGGAATTGAAAGGAAGAAGGTAAGGACAGAACGAAAGAACGAACGAAAGAGGGAAAAACATTGAAACAAACGAAACGATCAAAGGAAGACAGAAAGAAAGGGACCAGGAACGACAGAAAGAAAGAACGAACTAGACAATGAAAGAAGGAATTGGGGGGGCAAGCCGTGCAGGCTTCAAAGAATACGAGTCTTTTGAATCCCATCATGCGAGCATTGTGTTTGCAACTGGCAGGGGGCTCGCCCCTCCAACCCGTCCGCCTTTTTGAGCCGTTCAAGCTTGCTTCAAAGCATGTGAGGGAGCATTCTGTTTGCAAATGGGGGGAGGGGCGGCGCCCCGCAACCCCCCCCCCCCCACCCTCCACCGCTGTTTTAAGTGACACCCATCATGCGAGCATTCTGTTTCCAATGAGGGGGCTGTGGCCCAACCACTCCCCTTTTTTGAGCCGTGCAAGCTTGCTTCAAATTATTTGCCTTTCCTTTCTTTGTTTGAAACCCATCATGTGATCATTGTGTTTGCCGCGCCGCTGCAACCCCCAATCCCCCCTCATGAACATATCGGAAAATAGAGAAGAAATAGAGATGTACCGTTTAAAACATAGAGAAATGAGAAAGTAGGGTTCGTTTGCTTTGTGAAATATCGAGCAAATTAGAAAATAGGTTTTCTAAGACAATATATAGAGATAGAGGTTTGCTCTACTGAAATATCGAGAATATACGTTTATCTCTGAAAACACAGCGAAAATAGACGTGTTCGTCTGGAAATACAAAGACCCCCCACCAAAAAAACGGGTAACAACACACAGAAAGAGCCAGACAACAATCTCCACCTCGAAACTCTTGTGGGAGGGAAGAGCTCTAGAAGCCCGTCGCCTTGCTCATTCTGAAAGGATGCTATATGCCGCTGTCATGGTATTCGCGCAAGCCGGGAATGTTCTGTGTCAGGCAAGGCCCCTTGGGGCTTTGCTGACCTACAGGCAGCAGCTGCTCAAGCTGCAGAAGCTGCAGAAGCTGCAGAAGCTGCTTGCTGTTTGTGTGGATGTGGGCCTCCGAGATCGGCTCGACGGTTTTCGCTCTTTGTTCAGCGGGGTGGTCATGCAAATTTAGCCTCTGGCCATGTCATGCTCCTCTTAAAGGTTGTTTTCACTCATCTTCTGTATGGCGCTCCACGAACTTCGCTTTGACCAGTGCGGCGGTACTAGGCTCTTGTAGAAGACAGATCTGGTCATCTTCGCATGTTTGCTTGATGTGCTCTACTGCAAAGCGGCATCCTATTTTATCCTATTCGAAAGGGCAGCTCTGTGTACAGGCGTGTCAAGAAACATTGCCAGGCGTCGACGGCTGCCAATCTGTGGCAGTTGAACGTCGTTCGGCACAAAGTTGCAGCCAAAAGTGCTCCTATCCCAACCGACCCTTCGGTTGCTGGATGTTTTTGATAGAAGACAGATCTGGCAATCTTCGCCTTGTTGATGTTGTGTCAGACAGATGCCTTGCCCAGCAGCGACAAACTTCAGAAGGTTGCACGTGTGCTGACGCAATTTGAAGTGAGCTTCGCGATGTGTTTCGGCAAGTTTTGATTATTTTGGTTTTCCCAATTTTCCGGTGTGGCGAAAATTAAATCTCCGCTTTCAAAAGTGGTGTAGGGTTTCAGGAAAGGGTTTGCCTTAGCCTGCCCCAGCCTGCCCCGCTGCTCGCAGGCCTGCCCCTACCACTGTAGCCCGAGCCTCCTTTTGGGGAGCGTGTTAGGTCTTGTCAATAGGTTTACCCTAAGCCAGGGCACGGGGCTTCTATATCCTGGTGGCATGCCCTCATCCAGACATGTGAGAAACAAATCGGTGTGGAGGTCTGTAGAGTTGATGTATACGTTCTGGAAGCCAGAGGCGCGAGACCCGCATCTTGCAGCATGGCACACATGGACAAGCTTCAAGCTGCCAAGCTGCAAGGAGCTTCCCAAAGAGGACTTCGACTTCGAAGAGTCGGTGGAAAAGCCAATGAGGCCCAGCAATGTCTTGTGCGGCGGCTGACATCATAGTGCTACATATCCGAACATGTGGTCACACATTGTTCAGGTCAATTGCTTGTAGTTCCCTTCTGCCCCTTTTTTGGCACGATGGGGCGGGGTTCGGGTGCTGCTCATCATCAGCGTCCGGTATACCAGCTGCACGGCTTGCCACGGTTCTTGTTTCAGCATGTGTTGCTTGTTTTGCCCCGCAGCCCTGAATCACCCCCCCCCCCCGCCAATAGAGTTTGTTTGGTTTGGGGTTGAGGTTAAGAGTTCTCCACATAATTGGGGTTCGAGGGTCTGGCTAGATTTGAGCCCAGTGAGAAGAGGGCTGTTGCAAGCGAGGCCAAGCATTGCTGTAGTTACACGCGGTGCGTGTTTCATGTTTGTCAGAACAATATCTTACAGATGGGAGCTGGCGATATGCCTGTATCATTTTTTGACACATCCACAGCGAATGCCGAGTTTTCCTGTTTTTGCATTTCGCATTTAGCTGCCTGCAGCCGTGGGATGCCGGGCGGGCATGGCCAGGGAAGACGTCGCGCGGTAGAATTATGCCCAATCCCCAAACCCATGAGTCGGACTCTATATTGTGCATAAATCTCCAAATGAGCTCAAACAGATATGATTGGGGCATGCTGTCCACGTGTGAGCCCCGAAACCCTGAATGCAAATTTCAGAAACTTGTGCTGTGGGCTTTCGGCCGGAGCCTGCCATCGCTTGCGAAGAGACTTTAACTCGATCCTTGAGGAGGGAGTTTCAGCCCCAAGTTTCCGCACAGAAGATCATGTCTTGACACGCGAGGGCAACACCTGCCGTATATATTGTGGTGTCAGTCTTTCCAGTTCGGGTCAGCCTGCTTGAACTAAGAAAGCTTGCATCACTTGTCGTTTATGACAGGGAAGTGTATGTATGTGTATATGTATAT
>CAJNDV010035207.1:66066-92350 GCA_905221635.1 Symbiodinium sp. CCMP2456
AGCCATCCTGGAAGCATACAAGGTGAGTAATCATGATCATCCCTCCCAGGATCATGGCCAGCACACAGCTAGGAGCCCACATGGACCATAGTGCTTCAAGGAACAGGTGGTTGACTGGAACAGATGAGGCTCTAGCCAGTCTGTAGGCCCCACGGAGAGGGCGACGAACCATCATGGGGATACCGACCTCGCCCAGGAATTCTGGTCGGTCCTTAATCCATCTCGTCCAGCTCTGGGGCCTGTCGCAGGCAAAGGACGCAGAGCATTGCCCTGCCGAACACAGCATCGAAGCCATAGACATCAGCCAGAACGGAGTACCGATCCGCAGCCCGAAGAAGAAACCAGCTTTGGTAAAGGATGATGAAGGCCGAAGCGTGGTCCCATAGCCTGTTGCAGCGCAGCCTGAAGGCCATCTGCAGGCGTGGTGACTGCAAGTGCCATCCTGAAAGATACACTCTTTGCTCCACGACGCGTCGAACATAGTCCTCCAGTGGTGCAGGTTCCCAAAAGTTCCTCGGGATTTTATTCCAGCCATGAGCCCAGGAGTCCACAGGTGCCATGGCATCCCCGGGGCCTCTGAAGCTCTAACAACGAACGGCAAACCGAACGTTTCCCACAGCTTGCCCCTCCTGCTAGGGACCCCGGCGAACCAAACCAGAAACAGAAAGAGGAGGCCCCAAGGGGCAAGGTCGGGGAGGGCCCTCCAGGCCCATGCAGCCATGTAAGCCGAGATGCTTATACATACATACATACATACATACATACATGCAGACATACATACATATGCACATCCATGCATGCATTTACGCATGCGTGTACATGCGCATGCGCCTACGCGCATACGCATAAACACCCAGATATACAGCTACGTCCTTTGGGTTTGCAGACAGAGGACCGCACCCCATAGTGGGGTAGAGAGGGAGTGTGTGTGTGTGTGTGTACAGTCCCAGGACAAGCAAAGTCTGTGACAGCTATCTTCAGAAAGGCGTTTGCAGCAGTTTGGCCCTCTCATGTGCAATGAAGCTATAAGTGTTCGTCAAATAGGGGGGCAGATGTACCAAATGTGCCTCGCTCCACCTGCCGTTGACACCCTGCTTCTGGTACTGGTAGCTGGTACCCGGCAGCCGTCCGCCAGGTTACCTCAGGTTACATGTTGACATGCAGTCAAGCACGAGATCGTGTTTGGCCATGCTGTTCAGTCACTGCATTGTGGTTGGTATAGTTTCTTGCCGGTCCCCCTATTCAAGCTACTACTTCTGCTGTTTTGGGCCGACTCATGATGGCAGTGGCTCTTTGTTTTGATCCAGGTCACTCGTGCCCTGGGCTTGAGAGACTTGAAGCTGCCTAGAAAAATTGTTTCCTCGGAGCCGCAGGCGGGGGACACATCGGACAATTGTGTTTGGGTTTCTATAGTGGGCGCTAAGTGGCACGATTCCGATTGCGTCCTCAGATAGACGTCATCCAGCTGGAGGCGCTGGGTTCGCTCGAGCCTTTGCTTTTACTATCTGAGCGGCCTCTGCCAGTGCGAAATGGTGTTGTCTGTAGCAGAGGCACCACCTCGTGCTGCTGAGCCCCGTGCTTAGCTTGTGCATTCCACTGTGTGAGTGCCACTTCATGTCACCTACCCTTGGTTCGTGTGTTGTTTCTGGAATGGTCGGTAGGGCATGGTTGAGCGCTCTTGCAGGCAGTGAAGCAAAGTCCGCTGTAATCCCATCTATAGCCATGTTAAGTGGGCTGTGGCGAGAATCAGGTGCCAAGTTGCTCCAAGTCCTAAAACCCTAATAGTTGTGAGAGTTCAGACCCTTCAGACTTGAAGCTGTGACAAGTTGATGCCGTTATATGGGCTCTCGCAGAGGCCAGGGGTGCAGATTCATGGCTAGATCGATGATCTAACTTCAGCCAACCACTGGTCGTGAAAATTCTTTCAATTCTTCCTTGATTCGGGGTGGCAAGCCGAGAGGATTCTTAGGTTGGTTCTCTGCTTATGAAGGTGCCTTGGTGTTCCGATGCGGCCAGGACGGAAGTATAGGGCTGGTGGGCTCACGAGTCCTCAGTACATGGGCGAAAGAGGAAAGCCAAGGTTAGGATACTGCTCCGTGAGTCTTTTTTACCTTGAGCAGTCCTGGGAGGGGAATTGGAACAGAAGGAGGGGGATGAGTGGAAAAAGTGCTGCCGCTTGGTGGCTGGTAGCGGATTGCCTGCACAAGGCTCCGGCGCGACATCTTTGAGTGACCAGGAGGCTTCACATGGCGAGGGGTCGGTACAAACAGCGTGCATGTTTGCAGCTGGTACTGTATCGGCTGTTTTGCAGCGTAGCCCAGTGCTTCTTTTGCACACGCCAGGTGATCGAACGAATCCGTGGTTTCTCAGGGCAACCCAAGGCGTGTGTCCAGATGCACCGTGGGCGCAGTGTGACAGCCTTTGAAATCAGGCCGGATCACTCTTGGTCGCAGCTGATGCCGCAGCCAAAAATGCTGCGTGCGAGCCTCGCTAGCTGCTACAGAGTGGACAATACCTGGCCATGTCGCGGTTGTGATCCATAATATCCTGGGACCGTCTCAGGCAAAGCATCACTGGGCCACAGCGATTTGGCTGCTGCATCGTGGGTGTGTTCGAGGTGTTGTGTATATCTGCTGCAGGTGTTTCGCATGAATTGTAAATGGTAACTGCACGTTCTGCAGGTTGGGTCAGGCTATGTTGAGCCAGCTGCGAAGAAGGCCAAGAAAGATGGCGGTGACAAGGCCGAATGCCAGAATGTTCTCGGTTCTGCTCGGATGAATTTGCCATGCACGCGTTGTCGGTGCTTTCCTTGCACATGGGAGGTCAGATGCAGACACATTCTTCTTAAACACAAGGATATTTGCCACGTTCAATGTGAGTGTGCTTTGTCTCGTGTGCTCGGTGTTTGGCAACTGTAAGGACCTGAAGCAAAAGATGGATCCGCAGGTTGGTAATGCAAGACTTGCAATTCGGCATGTGTAGCCAATGCATGCTTCGCAGTAGAATACCGCACCCTTCTCGCCTCCGACTAAGCACGCAAAGTCAAAATACAACTAAACTGAAGGCGCATCTGCGGTCCAAGGGTCGGCGGCTTAGTGACTTAGTCAGAAGCAGAAGTGATACGTCTGTCTGCTGAGCTTCAGAGTTTCAGACTGGCTGCCTGCAGACCGGCTTAAGAGGGAACGTGCATGTACATGTCGTTGTTATATCATCCTGTGCTGTGGGTTGCCTAGCAGAAGCAAGCAGTAAACCAAGTGAGGGAACAAAGACTTCTTGAACGAGGCGGCCGTGCCAGGTTGCAGATGCGAGAAAACATTGAGGGGCATGTCGTGGATTTACATCGGCCTTTGAGTTCATGGCTTCGGACTTGGCTGAGCATCCCGAGGTTGTCGCTTATCGGCAAGCTTAGAGATTATTGGTTCTACCGACTTGTCTTGGTAGGCAGGGATACGATTTGTGGCAAACGGAGCTTCGAATGGTTTAGTTCTTAGTGTGCAGGACAGTTTGCGGCGGAAAGCCACATCATGATCATGATGTGATTGTGTTGGCGCCGGCTGTTCCTTTTTGTGTGATGTTGTGCGTGCGTGTACCTGTGGGCGGAACCTCTGAGCCTCCGTCAAAATAAGCCACGTGGATGTGGAAGGCCTCACCTGCACTGTGAGTTCTATGGTGTGTCTGGGAGCGAGCCGTTCACTTACGTGCCCTGGTGGCCTGAACCTGTCTGTTGAGTGTGTGATATGATCCGGGGCGCTGGGCTAAAGTAAACCGCAAGCAAAAGCCACAGGCCCCATGCAGGTTGTGCATTGTCGCTTCGCAGCGGCTTCGCATCACAATACCTTCGGAGCTATCATAATCCTGTCAGCAATGTGCCAAAGTCGAAGAACACAAACCGAATAATCGCGAAAGCTAGAAAGCTGGTGTAGTGAGGCCGTTTGTATCTGCGTAAGCTAAGTGGGCTGGGACCGCCGGTCCAGATGCAAAAGAAAGGCCCCCTCCTCCCCTCCCGCCCTGCCCCCCCTGCTTGCTTGAATCCTAGATGCCCCCAGGCAGTCAGGAATGCAATGCACTCATGTCATGTACCTGCAGCAATGGTATATCACTTACATGCTTCCACCGAAGGGGGAAGCTTGTCAGCTTTCTGGAGTGAAGCCAGTGTTGGGCTCGAGGGCCCGCAGCGGGCTCCGGCCAATCGCTTCCCAAGGCGCGTGCCGAGGGCATCATGGACCTGGGGTTTTTAGCAGTGCAAAAGGGTTCAATAAGTTTGGCATACGGCTTCCTGGACCTCTTGCGTGCGCCGATCGCTGAGTTGCCGTCCGAGTTTTAGTGAACAGCTCGGTTGGGAAGACTCTGAGACTCTGGTGATTCGAAAATACACCAACTTCCAGCCTTCGAGTTTCAGTCGTCTCCTTGCTTCAGGCTTCAACATAGACCCACCTATTGCACCGATCGTTTTGCCTTCCGAGTTGTTGTGGGGATCTCGATTTGGGAAGTCGAGCACCGATGATCTCCTGGAGCACGTCCACTGGCATAGTCGGCGACACTTAAACCCTTTAGCCCAGGCCCTTAACACCCGCCACCAATCGAAACACCTAAAGTTTAGGCCGCCGGAGATCTCGAGTTTGTTTCACAAAGCCGAGGGGCTCCTATCACTCGCGTGCACAGACGGCGAGAAAGTTTGTTCTTCTTGAGTTCCAGTCTTGCATGTTGTCGCAGTCCGAGCCACATGCCATGGACAATCAGGCAAGAGAGAGAGAAGCGAGACAAACACGATACACAGAATGATAAGCAGAAGTAGCCATGTTAGAGTGAACGACCCATCCCGAAATAGGCCAGCCCTATTTCACCGACTAGGAGGGGGAATGCCGAGGTTGCGCGATGTCGTCACACTCAGATGATAGCAGCAACAGCAATTCGTTATTCAGAGGACGAAACCTCTCAAGGTCCAGCGTCTTATGCCGCAAGCCAGGCATATGGCACATCGAGCGACCAAATGCTCAGCCATCTCGGTCTTACACCGAAAATATCACCTGCCTATGCTGGCAGCACTGCGTGGTTTGAGTATGAACAGCTCATTGATGACTGGTGCGACATTACAACGCTGGATGAAACAAAGGGAGGACCGTCTCCCAAGACGAGGCTCTCCGGTCTTGCAATAGTGCAAAAAGCAACATTAGACCGCGACAAGCTTTGTGCCGTCTTCGGAGTAGAATACTTCAAGAAGAAAATGCGTCCCTTCTTCGTGAAGGGTTAACATTCCTCCGGAGATTCCTGGACCTATTCAAGGCATGGAAGGGCAACCAAGATTTCATCGTTTGGACTGCCAAGTTCGATATCGTCCTGCAGCGTTTGAACCAAATTTACTCTCGCAGATGAACCCCCTGAGTTCATGAATGCCCTCAGGCAGAGGCAGAACGCGACCTTCGCACGCCTTACAGATCTCACTGAACGAGAGACATACGCCACAAATCGGTTCAGAGAATGTATATAACGAGGCGCGCGAAGTCGCCACAGGCGTTCCTTTCCTCGGAATGATAATCTCCTGGCGCATGTGGCGGGCGAGTCCTACCACATGCAACGAAGCTGAGGAAATGAGTGGGAAGCGGGCAGCGAGATCTGCTCGCTTTCGTGCACATGCAAAGAGTTGCTCATGACCCCCGGATAGCGGGGGATAACTTGAATACAGCTGAATGCTCCCTGAAGACATGTACAGGCAACTTCGGAAGAATGAGCTTGACAGACTGCCGAAGTTTCCGCACGAAGCGGAGTTCGTCCGCATCGCAGTAGATCCTCTACAGGAACCACAAGATGGCGCATTCGGCCTCCTTCGACAGCATTGCAAACTTGTCGATTGCATCTGCGACTGAGAATGCAAGGTATCCAATGTTCCCATAGCGAGTCACGCCAGATATTGCACCCACGACACCACCAGTTGTAGTATCAGCAACAACGAGACCTGCAGTTGTACCAGCAGCAAAATCATTTTTTTACAATCGACCGCATGTCAACGCCTGCTGGTCCTCCTCCTGGTTCTACTTCTGTTCCTCCTCCTGCTCCTCCTCCCCCTCCTGCCACTCCTCCTGCTGCTCCTTCCTCTGCTCCTCCACAGTGAAAGCAACTGCAGCTTGTGATAGCGTACATCCATCTTGCAGATTCCTGATGTACATAGACCAAGGTCTCGATCCAGGTCCCTAAAGCCCGAAACGCATTTCCATAGAATAGACTTGCTGTACTGCTTCAGCTTTGATCTGAAGAAGTTATGTGCCTTTCACTGATGCAGCGGCGATTTGCATTAAGGTCCAAGAAAGGACAGTGAGGAATATACATCGGTGAGCTATTTCCGGACATGCGGGGGTGGGTGGGTATGGGCCCGGTATGGATGGTTGGGTTGGTGGGGCGGGGTCGCATGCCGAATGCAGTATCCCGTATACACGTCAGGCGAAGATCAGATTGCTGAGGTTTGCAGAGGTAGACACCAGCAAGACGTGGCCATCAAATCGACCCTTGCAGTGCCTTGCACCAAAGGTTCCCTACCAGTTTGCTTGTGGATGCCGACGGATTGTGTGGGCAGCGGCCCGCGAAGCAGCTTTGGCCTCTTCTAGAGCCTCGGGCATCAAGCTAAAACATTTAGGGTAGTGATGGCATCAGGGTTACCAACGCAGCTTAAGGCCGTCATCATGATTATCGTTGCGTTTCTTTGCTCAGGTGTCGCAGCTTCGCATTGGCAGAGCATCTGTCATGACATCCCACAGGAGCTTAAAGCTAGCTTATCGCAATCACGTGTTGCCCAGCCCGTGCTCAGCAGAGGGCGGAGCTTTGCACCTCGAACTTCACGTAATGTGGGAGGAATGGTCAATGACGAAGGAGGCTGCTGTGCAGAGTATGCACGTGACAGAAGAGAGATGGCCAGATTGGACAGAGATGGTGGAGGAGCCGGGCCTTGCCCAACCTGAATCTGCTTCCACAGTGCTTCGTTGCAGGAGCTCTCTTCGTCCGCCGTGGAGGTGGCACTTTCAGGACAGTTTGAGAAGAAGGCCGCTGGACCAGAAATAGTGCAACCGATTCACGGAGTGCCGTCAAGGTGACATGTGATTCTGCCAATAGTGGCATTAGTGGCATGTGCACCATGAGGTTCTATCGTTTAGAGTCTGATAAGAGTAAACAGAATTGGTTAGCCCACGCAGTGCGCGCAGACAACGTTCCCGCTGTGGCCCCGGGAGACCTGAATCCATTGTAAATTGTCGCACATTTTGGCCTCGAGTGCCTCGAAAACATTGAATCCCGCCAGTGCCGCCAGTACTCGGTGAGCTGACTCCCGCCAGTTAGCAGGCATGATAAGCGTCGTGCACTTGAAATGCGCCTGTACTTGGCGGAAAGAAAGTTTTTGTTCTCCGGAATTCGCCAGTATTTTGGGGAAGTATTCTGGCCGCGCTCCCGCAACCTCCTGAATCCGTCCAGTACCGGAAAAACATTTGGACCGTGTTGCGGTGGTCGCTGGGGTTTTGTGGTGACTTGGTGATTCTTCGTGGTCTCCCGGTGCTTTTTCTACGCTGGCATAAGGAAGCTCTTATGTTGCACTTCGTTGCTCTTTGACCTTTGTCTCTGGATCTCCCGTCACAAGGCAGCACCAAATGATGCCGCCCTGCTTCGCATGGCAATCCAGTGCCACGGCTTGGATTGAATTGGATTCAACCTCCCCGCCTGAAGATCCAAGACCCGGCACTCTCGAACAGCAAGGTTGGGCTTCTATTGGTGGCATGTCTCGCATGCGGATGCTTCACTCGCCGAGCGTGGCCTGTCGCATGCCGGGCAATCGTTCCATGTGGCTCACTGGTGCCACGCTGCATGGCGCGGAGTCAATCTGGGAGGCCCATGCAACACGTGAAGGCATGTCTTGGCCGTGCAGCAGATTCTCTTCCAGGTTGGATGCTGCTAGAGCCTGGACCTGCGTCGCCCTTTTTCAACGTTTGCCATGTCGCAGCCTGAGCCGACTAACTACTGACTTCGAGAAGTCTATCCAAGTCTTCCGATTTAGGCCAAGATCCTGGAGCTCGGTGGTGGTGCTGCGCAGGACTCCCGAAACAAACTTCTGCGGTGCTTGGCTGCATCGACGGCTTCCAGGAGAGCCTGGAGACATCCCGTGCAGGGGACCCTCCGAGGGAGAATCCTCCCGGCCTGTGCGATGAGCACTCCGTCTGCGCTGCTCTACAAGCGGCTGGTGGAGACTGCTTACGGAACCTTGCTCGTCACGTGAAGCTTTTCGTGTACGTTTGCTTTATAGACAGTGGTTTAGGAGTGAATTCTTCCGGTGGCACCGATCGCAACACTACACAGCTCGCGCCTGAGTGCCACCTTTTGGGGTGTCGCATTATCTTTCTCCACACCGGACAGACCACAGGTAGCAATTCGCTTAGTGACGATGTGACACTACCTAAACGCACCGACGGATTTCCCAGTGTGTACTTGGGCTGGAAGGAAGAGGCAAAGTTTATGATTTCTTGCATTGGTTACTCCTTATCTCCCAAAGACGTCATGCGCTCAATTCTCCGATCGGAGGACGGCTTGTCTTGAGTTTCACTGAAGGCAGTGCGTCTACATCAGGTGAACACAAGCCGCAAAGGAACATTCGAACATTCTATAAGTGTTCTCTGGGTCTCTCTAGGCAGAACAAGCCCTGCTGCGGCGATGCTACTCAATCAAATGTGTCTCAAGAAGTTTCTGGACACTGGTGCTGGGCATACGCGTAGAACCATGCTTGGGAAACGGTCGGGGTAGCCTCTGAAGAAGTAAAGGAGATGGAAGAAGAAAACGCCAAGCTGAACTTCTCTGGTTTGCGCATGTTACATGCCCCCGCCGTTTGGACACCATGCGCAATCGAGGAACAGACTTTCGCCGACATTGCGAAGACGGGCTTGAATGCGGTACGAGTTCCTTTCGGCTACTGGGTGGTGCAAGGGCCAGGCAGACGAGGGTTTCGCGGTGCGAATGCCAAGGGCTTGGTAGAGAGTGATCTGCAGGCCTCAGCAATACATCTGTCGGAGCGGCAGGTTCTGGAGAACCATACGAGGGCCCCTGCGCCGTTCTAAGAATCAGTCTCGGTTGTGCGTTGCCAGATGATGTGCATGACCAAGCTCCCCCCATTTTGTGTTGTCTTGTCCTAAGGCCTAGAGGTGCTGGATGGTTGTGTCCAGATGGCTGAAGCGCACGGTCTACAAGTTCTCCTTGATGCTTGGCCTAGGATCGAGTTGCGACTGTCCGTTCCATCACTCAGATCGACGAAATGCTATATGATCTTGGTCAGCCTTGACTTGGTTTGCATAGTGAGGATCTACACGGCAACCCAGGGGGGGAGAGCGGCAGCAGACCATGTGGACGAGAATCCGCTACATGGAGGTGGGAAGATTGGCGACACGACGAGGCCTGGAGCCAGCCTGGCTGTTTTCACGCGGGCCTTGTTCGCAGACCGATGCAGGCCGTAGAGGTTCTGCGCATTCTGGCAGCGCGGTACTGTGACACGTCCTGCGTGACCGGGGTACAGGTCGGTGGGCTTATGCGGGTAGTACCAGTCTCTGCAATGACATTGTGCGACAGGTTTGCAATGAACCTTCCGAGAACATTCCAGCCGACAGGCTGTAAGTTGATCGGCACCGGAAACCCGGAAGCCACGACTTTCGCAGGCTCTGCGATTTCTACGAGCAAGCCATCGAGGCTGGACTGGAGAGCGGTGCAGTCAGTAGAGGGCCACACTGAGTCTTTCACAGGCCATTCGATCCAGCGGCATGGGGCCGGACAAAGTCGCAATAGTGCCACGGGGCCTTGTAAGAGCCGCATGAGCTTTCCGAATCTCCGAGAGGAGAGCTGGGCCGAACTTTCTGCATCGTTCAGTCGTAAGTCAGCAAGTCCAGCTTGCCATGGAACAGAATACACTGCTGGCAGTTGGCTGGAGTGTCTGCAGCCGGCCCTTCCAGATTTTCTGCGAACCCTCTGTTCTGCAGTTGTTCTGAACAGTCACAGTGCTGCTGGTACATTTACTTGCAGGATCGTTCACCATGTCCGTGCTGTAAGTGCGGCGGGTTTATTGTTATTTTTGGTCTTGTGGGAGTGGGGCGCAGGCGGACGAGCTCGGCTGTGGGGCGAGGGGGGGGGCTGGAGGCCCAAGTCTTTGCGTACAAGTGGCTTCGAATAACATACAGGTGGAAGCAGCACTTAGGTTAGACTTGATGAGATCGATTATCTAGAAATTGTATCATTCTTTTCTGATATTAATTCAGCATGATATGCACATTGAGATAGAAACTTCCACGTCATTAAACTTGCTTCTATTTGTACGCCCCCCGCCCCCCCGGCCACCCCACACGTCCCGAGCTCCCCGCAGGCCCGCACCACCCTGCACCCCACCCACCATCCCCTGCAGGCCAAAAAGAAAAGCATGCAAAACAAGGCAAAACAGAAATCTCCACCCTGCACATGCGGCAGGCCAAAGCAATCAAAACCAAACTCACATCCACTGCTTTTCAGACTCAGTCGAATCCACCTGTCCATGCCGATCCACAGTCATCCACACCAGAACCTGCGGACCAGGATGTTTGCGATATACTTATCTCGGAATCTGTCTCGGTATTTGATCCCTCTCTTTGTCGGGCATGAAGGAAGGTCGAGGTCAGCGGCAATTATTGAAGGTCGGAAGAAATCCATACTTGCAAGTCACTGCTGGTCATTGAAGTTCCAATGTCTCCTGGCCTGGAAAGTCCGGAACTGATCCTTCCAAACATGGTGGCTTTCAGGACAGGGCCCTGATTGGCCATGGCTGTCTGTTCACGGACCTGGCACAGCTGTCAGGCGCCAGCATCCTTCTGTCACAAAAGCGACCCACGATAGCGGCAGAACTCGACGCAGCAGGGATCTGGCACTCCCCGCTGAATCAAAGCTGAGCGACACGTGCAAGATCCATCGACTGGTGAACATGGTCGCAACATCCCGGACATTCTCGAAGAAGGAAAGCTTCGATTGTTGGTGTGCAGCAGCATGATGGGGAAGCCAAATCCTGTGCCTCCTTCTTTGCACTGATGCAGAATGCGTGAAACCCTGTGCAGATGTTCACTGCATCTTCCGCCCCAACAAAAAAACTGGCGTGAAAAGGTGCTACTGTAGTATGTTTTAGTGCGCAGTTCACAGTACAGCCACGACACTAAAAATGACGATGGACTGTCATACGATGTCACATGACATGTTTACCATCACCAGTTGTTGCACTGAAGAAAGCAGGAAAACCGTCATCATCGTCGCTGAACTGTCCGAAGGCATGTCGTGCTCATCGGGTTGAAGCCCTAAGGTGAAACGAGCTCCCAACCAGCCGGTGAGAGTCTCGGCCAGCCAGGCCGTTACAGGGCACTACCGAAGTCGTATTGCATCTCATTAAATCTTCGCAGGCACTGGGGGTACCATACTGGACCGCAATACTCGCGGACACATGTGCGGTGCACAAACCCTCCGTTCCCAAGCCTGCTCAGTCTTCCGATATTGAAGATTGGCGAGCGCTTCTGTTCCACCCAAACAAGCTCACCACACTCCAATGGCAAACAAGCTGTACTGGGGACTGGGGCTCAAGGCCACGCTGTCGTGGCAGTTCGGAGCCCTGTTTTTGTGCAGGGTTACATGATGCGAACCTGCAAGAAATCAACGACAGCTTTCACTGAACACTTATGCATTGAGTGTCCACGCGTGGGCTTGTGTTTCAACTCGTGAATATTCGAACTTGTTATACGGTTTTGTGAGATATACGGTAGGCCTGCGCAGCTGACACTTTCCTCCTGTCTCTCCCTCTCTCTCCGTCGATTTCTCGAGTGGCTCCCACCTCCGCTTCGAGTGTAAGGCGTGGGCCAAGTCAAGACAAACTTCTGTCCGAATGCTTCCTGCTTCCTCCCTGCTTCTAAGTCAACTAGATCCGAACGAGTACAAGGCCGAAATGCCAAGCGTATGGAGCCACGCATGCTGACTGTTAGTAGAAATCCGCGCTTGCGCTTACCTTTCGTTGTAACGTGCATAGCCCTGGCCGACGCTATCTAAGGTTGCCAATTTTCACTCATTGGCGGATGAAGGAATTGCTGAGCTGTTGGAATTCGCGAGGGAATTCATTCAAGTTTGACAATATTGCGTGGCTCGTCTTTGTTTTGAAAGTAGCATGCTTGTAAAGTAGCACGCTTGCAGCATCCAGCGCCGACTGTTCGAGATGTCCAGGTTTGACATTCATTATTACCATGATTTTTCTGCGATTTGGCGGCTGCTGCCTCACTACCGCCACATAGAGGCATGATGGCAGTGGTTGAAGCCCTGGACTTCTGGAGCCATGGACCGAACTGGGCACAGGTCGTCGCGGAGCATGCCAGAGAGTTAAAGCTGCTTCCTGGCTCTGTGGTCGGTGAGTGGAGCCTTTCAAGGCAGGTCTCGTTCTGCAGCTGCGCCTTAAGCCGTAGTCGACGGATTCGCGCGTTAGCTCTGTGGCTGATCAAGAGGCCTGGTCATTTCTCGGAAGAGGAGAAGGCAGACTTCGCCCAGAAGCAGGTGGAACTGCTGTGAAGAGGTATGCTGTTCCAGATGCACATCTTGTTGATGTTATCAAGGCTGAGTTTTGTGAGCATGCTGCGCACACATTGGCTTAAAACCTTGCTGACGGTATGTTAACTTATGTTAACCAGGCGTCCGAGGCCTGGATGCAAAAGGTGCATGAGTGCATGAGCCAAGGTGGTAGCCTACAACCACGCATCACACGGATGGCGTCTGACTTGGCCTGGCATATTTCCATTTACTTGCTGATCAGTCTGTTGCGCCAGTGGCAGAGGTTTTTCTGGAACTGGCATGACCATGCAGCAAGCTCAGTAGAGGATGATGGGCATGCAAGTAGTGGTCGGCATGTGCTGAGGCCTTCTATCCGGACTGGGATCTTGAAAAGGCGTGCCAAGCTACTATCAGTATCATGCTTCATATTCATAGCCTCACAATCTGCCAGGCTTTTGACATAGTTTGAGCAAGTAAATCCTTACACCTCGATGTGAAAAGAATATATAGAGCTGCCTGCAAATAGCTCGTTGGAAAGCCTTTTTGCCGTCTGCTTGCGCAGGGCGTCTTCGGCTCTGGAAAGCTGCCCTGTCCACTGAGACAGGAGGAGTTGCAGGCATAGGCAAAAAAATCCTGTTGGGAGTTCTGCAGTGTTCCGATCTGGCGGCAGGGCTTCTTGTTTCCTGCGTGGGAAGGATCAGGTGGAGGGCTCAGCCTGATATGTGTGACTTCATGAAGACCTCTTCCAGGCTGGAGTTCGATTCCAAGTCTGGGACTCAGGCTGACAAGCTTAGCTTGTGTGCTTTGCGAAGTGACCACGTGTCTACAGGAGCCTGGAATGCCATCGTGTTTGTAAGCACTTAGGCACCCCGCTGCCAACATTGTGGCCCCGTTTGATGGGATGGGCGAGCAAGTTGAAAGATTTTTTCGGCCTCTAGTTCTGATGTAAGGCCAAGGTCACAAGCACCAAGGCATGTGCACGATGTCGGATGCAGTCCCGTTGCAAAAAGGTCTTTGTTGGCAGGTTTGCTGCAGGCGATGTCTTGATCGCTTTGCTCCGCAAGGTCCGGTGACGCGCCCTCTGGCGCAGGCGTGGTTGCCATTTCGAGATTGAGGTTTCAGTGGCTCCGTGTGCCGGTTTTGGAGACGTCTTGTCAGAGCGGTTGGGAACTGTTGGGAGCGCTCCCTGATCCGTTGCCTTGCTGCGCGATGCTTCTGGCCATGGTGGTATGGCTTCTTTCGGGAAGAAGCACTGATGCAGCTTGTGATGCGGATCACACCTGCCCATCGAATCTGGCACTCTTGGGCCAAGCCTCTGTTCAAGACCTGCGCCGACTGATTCTTTCTTGCGGACTCCGTGCGAGCGACTGCATCGAGAAGTCCGACCTTCTCGACCGTGCACGAGAAGCCATCACTCGAAAGACACAAGGGTTGTGCTTGCCCCAGGAGCCTGCAATACCGGCGTCCCTGCAAAAGGGGCCAAAAGGGCGCGCCCCAAAGCTTGCAAAACCAACTCCGCACAAGTTGCAGAAAGCGGAAAGTAGGAGTCTTCACTTAACATTGCTACCGCATACTGATGTGCAGGTCTCGAAAGCCTCGTCGCAGGCTCTGCGTAAACTGCTTCATCACTTCGGTTGGTCTAGCACAGGCATTGTTGACAAGGGCGATCTCTTGCAACGAGCACTGAAAGCTTTGGCTCAGCCGAAAGCAATGCCAAAGCCTCATCAGATTCGGTACCAAGGTCACCTATCGCACATCTTGACGCCGAAGATTCTCAAGAAGACGGTGCGAAAAATCCCTTTGCTTTTCGTTTTCCATGGAGCTGGGCGCACAAAAGAAGGTGTTGAGGCATCGGTGTTGCATTTCTCCAAGGTGGCAGCCCGAAGAAAGTTACTCATCGTACTGCCCATGTCGCTTGATCGTACCTGGGACTTCAGCTTACCTTCCACAACAGGCAGAGCTTCTGAAGACACTGCGTTCATTTGCTACATCCTGGATTGTCTCCTGCGCGACTACTACATAGATACTGGGCGCATCGCTGTGATGGGTTTTTCGGATGGTGGGTCTTTTGCGCTTAGCCTAGCCGTCAATAACCCGGGCATCTTCCAAGCAGCTATGTCTTGGTCAGCTGGATATTATCTCGAAGCGGGATCAGTGCCACAAGTTTCGTCAAGCAGGGCCAGGACCAATGTTTTTCATGGTCATGGCGATGCAGACGAGCTCTTTGACTTTCACACAGTGGCTCTGCCAATGCGCAGATCCCTCAGGAGCTCAGGCCACAACGTGACATCGCACAACGTGAGGTCCGCAGGACATGGAGCGCCTCCGGGCTTTGAGTCGTCTGCGATAAGCTGGTGGCTTGATTTGCCGGCGGAAAGAACCTTGCACCCGCCAGCATGAACTTCGAGGGTTCGCAGTTTTGAGTAGTTCCGGAAAGTTGAGTTCTGTCGTGCGAGGCCGAACGTGAACTGATGAGACTAAAGGCAGGACATGCCTAATGTCCCGATGTATACTGATTTGGGTGTGTGTGAGCTGTAGGAGAGCTTAACAAAGGATACCAGTCAGTCCGCGGCCAAGCTTGCGGTTAATGGATGATTCGCCAAGTCGCTTGCTGTTGCTTTAACTTGGCTTCTGAGGTTTCCAGCAATGGCTCGTAAGCACTCGGAATGCAAGTCCGCCTTGCAGCCCGGACAGATGGCGGGAGACCTTGGCACGTAACTCAGACGTGGACCAGACCATGCCTTCAGTACTTATTCCTATACACTTTGCGAGCAGAGAGCTCACCGACGAGGATGGATTTCTAAAGGCAGCCTCGGAGATCAAGCCATGGAAGATGTCGTGCTCGCTCTCGAGGCCAGAGCGGAAACGGCAACTCTGACTTGCGGACTTGCGGAGTGGAGCCCATACATTGCCAGGTGAACGAGCTAAGCGATTTGGTCACCACAGCGCGTGGTGTGCATCTTGTGCAAAGATATGCATGACAGCTCGCCGGGCATTTGCTTTGATGCAACGACCTCCTACCTCGTCCACCCTGGACCTAACCGTGATCGCACTGGCTGGACCTGTACATTGCACCAATTCTGCGCAGAGCAGATCGTGCAACCTATGTTCGTCATCACGAAGTGTCCGCGTCGCGCGAGCAGCACACAAAAGAGCCGTGCATCAAATCTCGCAAGCTAGATTTCTCGAGCTTGTCCGACTGTTATGTGTCGACAGCAGACAGGGTCTTTCCGGAAGAGACATGAGCTACCGCGCATCCGTGGAATTTCCCCAAAAGAGGGGGTGTGGTGTAGTAGTGGTGGCCGCTGCAGCCTGAACATGGCCGCCGCAGCCTTATGCTTTTTTGCGTGGGAGGGCGGATAGATCCGCCTGCACAGAATCCACACATTCTCTTGCATTTGCTCCACTCGGTCAGGCGCGCACCTGGCAACATCTTCCCTCGGCCATCCTGCTAAGTTGTTTCACCTGTAGACGAAATTTACAGCGTGTCCTTCTGCAGCCGTCATCAAAAGTGTGCCAAGGTTGCGGCTTGGCTTCGGCCGAAGGCAGACTGTGACTTCTGCAGACACTGAAAGGCAACATTCATGGACAAACCCTAGCTAGGGCCGCTAGGGTGCCTGGCTCATCATGCTCATTGCGGAACTGTTTCGTGCCGTCACGTTGGTGAGCTTCACTGCTTCCGAAAAGCTTTCTGCTCATTAGCGGCTGCTGCTGCTGCTGCTTCCGAAAGCATGGATCTATGTTTTGGTCCAGTGAGCCTTGCAAAAACCCCGGCGCGTGAACTAACTGAATCAACTCAATATGGGTCGATGTGCACGAACTCCATATGCTCCATCTAGTGCCTGGCACAGAGATGCACAGAGGATCATACAGGTGGTACTCCAGCAAGGGCGCGGAGGGACGTACCATGGGGAGTCACCACGTTTCTGTGGCCGAGCTATAACTGGGGCATCGCATAGTCTGAACCAATTTATCTACAGGACGGCGCAGCATGCCCTCACAGTCGCACAGCACAATTGGATGTTCGATGGATTCAACATGGTATGGCCGCTTGCGAAGACACAGATTCAGACTGCACTGTCCCCACCCCACCCCACACGCCAGAACCAAAGCATTGAGCGAGGTGCGGATGAGGCAACTTCAGGACTTCCAGCCGTATTCCCAGGTTTTCCACGGAGTCCCTGATGTTTGTTTTCCGAGCTGAGGTCAGGCAATGCCGTGGCTGAAGTCCTTACTACTTGCACCTCCGGCAACGGACCCAGCAAACGGGTAACAACGTGATCAGGTCAGGGCGACATTGGCCCGATCGTAACTTAGGTGCACACTCTCCGTCGCAGATCAGCCTGCCAGCACGCCAGCAGGAGGTGCACGGAATTGTCACGGAGGCAAATGCCAAGTCCAGGACGGACTGCACCAGACACAAGGTGGAGGAGTTGGTCGCGTTCGCAACCATCCCACCCCATCAAAGATCACCTGCAATGGCTTTAGCACGAGTCTTACAACTTGATCATCTTCGAGTCTTATCCCACCGCTTTCAACTGCGAGAACTTGGCTTGGCCCGGGCCTCTTCCTAGTGCTCCACAGGCTGCCCACGCAGCACGGCAACAACATCGCAAGGTTTGCTTCTCGACATGCTTCGACGATGGGCTCGCACTGCAGTCCCTGCAAATTGTCGATCGGTTCCAAGGCGATGGAAAGAAGTAACGCATTCCGGCAACAGGTGAGGCCCACGAAACTAGGCCTGCCCGGTTTCGCATGTACGCAAACAAGGCCGCAGCCAAGTCATGGTCTCCATCGTCTTCCCTTCCTGTGCTTCGTGAAGGCGCTTTTACGTTTTGAAACTTGCAACTCGGAGCCAGTCTTGGATCAGCGAGGTGTGGTTGAGCTTGAAGCTCATGCTCATGCGGATGGGGTTGCGGATGCCGTGCATGATGCCTGGCAGGAAAGCGGATGCCTTAGGTTTGGGGGAGACCTTCGTACCTGCTTGTGGAAGTCGAACAGCCTCTCGTTTCCAAGGAAGCCTTCGTGCCGCAGCGCTGGAAAAACCGAGGGTACAGGCATTGCAGGCTCTACCAGGCAATCTGCACCAACACTGCAACACTGTATGCTGCGGCTACTTGTGGCCTTCCTGAAAGCATGAGAAGACTTCGGACAGGCATCCACAGGCAGCATCCCTTAGTTTCGAGGCCTTTGAATCGCAGTGAGAGCGGGTTTGGCTGTGGCGTGGTGTCGCCTCGAGCAAGACCACCACCACCACCTCGCAGCATTGTGCCATGTCCACCGTGCAGGGCCAAGAATGATTCACACAATTCCATAGCGCCGATGGCCAACTGAAATGCGAAGGTGTGATCCACCTCATCATGCCATGCGTCAAAGGTCAGCTCAGGCAGGCTTGCTGGAGTTCTGAATTTCATCGACAGTATCACCGAACGAAGAAGGTCCGCCGCCCCCATGCAAGACAATGCTTTTCGATGGATGAGCCAAGCTGTCACGCTTGAATTGCTGGATTCCGATATGCTGGAAGAAGTTTGTTGGGGTCCAGATGTCAGGACCGCGAAAGCAACCTCAAAGCGAAAGGCCGCGGAAGTTGCCTTGAGAAATGCTCTCCCGAATGGTACCGGGCAGCATACAGCAAACTAAACAGCAGGAAGCCTTGGAGCCATGAACTGACATGTTTCCTTCGTGGTCTGATCTACAATGGTTCGATTCGTGCTGAGTAAGCATGGCTTTGGTGCTAACTAGTGTGGAAATGTTACAAAGCATGCTGGACACTTGGGCTTGGCTCGACGAGTTGGCTGCATGTTCATATGTCTTGTGCATCTGAAGACACCGCTCTCCGCAAAACCCCCAGTGACAACAAAGGCCATGAAGCTAGACTGCGTTTGAAATTTTTGTAGCTTGATTGTAACACAATTGCCAATTGCCAAGACGGGCAGCAACGAACACTAGTTTTTGCAGGACGGAAAGAGCAAGAGCTGCATCGAAAAGACGCTGTGCCGGATCCTGAGTCCTCGAAAGCTAGTGCAGATTAGTTTCGCCAGGAGTAGGTCAAGCGCTCCTAGCTTTCCTAGTCTGGGCAAGATGTCGAATTCTGTTTGAAGCGGAAGAATTTCGACACAATGTGGCATAAGGTTGGACATCGCGGGATGCGAGACGTGGTTTGTTGATTTATGCAGCTTGAACAGGCCGTGATTCCATGAAGAAAATTTGCATTGAGAATTGCTGAAGGGCTTGGCCTGCAGTTTGCTTGGGCTCGAGCATTGTCGAGGTGGAGCTGCTTCCATGTCCATACCACCGAAGGCAGCAGACATGCGTCGTTGGCCGCATCGGAGCTGTTTGCTCCATGGAAGCCCATGACAGATGTTAGACGTCCTCAGAGAACTTTCGGTTCTTGTCAAGTCGTTTGCCAGTACCAGCTGTGAGTGGTATGTGCTGCCCTCGAATGTATTTGAAAGTGCAGATGTGCAGACTCTAAGAGCTGCACTTGCGCAGATAACGAGTTGTAGTGCAAGTGATTTGCACTGAGTGGTGTTTTTGCAGAATTGCATGACTGATTCAGCCTCTCGGCTTACTGCCAGCCTACAATAGGTGCGCAGTTGCATGCTTTTTACTGGCTCAATCCTCTGCGGTCCAGCCCGATCACAGCTGGCTCCAGCAGGCAATAACATATTGTTATGGCAGCGACGTGTTAGACATGTGCCTCGCGACAAGTGCCAATGGATGAGTTGAACATGAGCAGCCAGCGCATTCGTCTTCATCATTCTGCACTAGGTCGAGCATGGTTCACCTACAGCATCTCGACGATGCGAGAATCGGCCAATTGGCAAACGCAAGCTTTGGGGTCAGGCAAGGCTCAAGACCATCCCGAACGGGCAAGGTCTGCGCAGGCTTTCTCCTCAGTCGCGTTCCGTGCACATGGCAGAGCCTCTTCATGGTTCCTGTGCGCTTGGTGGTGATTTGCTGAGGTGTAGGTTTATTGATGCCATGTTTTCTGAAGACTATCCTGCCCTGGGCTCAGTTTCGGCAGTCCACCACGGTGATCATTTTTCGAATTCCCACATGTGAGCCCCATGCCAAGCTACCGCCCTGTGTCATGAACTGCAACACCCACTTCAGATGCTTAACAGCGTCAACATGGCTCGCCGACATCAGTCGATAAGGCGCTCGACTGCCATCCGTTTTCTTGCCTTACCCCACCCTCCGGCCGGAGGTAATGTCGATCTCGTGCGAGATTGGGTGCTCGTAGGCTCGCATCCAAAGCACAAAGCATACAAAAGAGACATCATCCAAGATGGTGTGTGTTTGTCAAGTGCAAACAAGTTCCCCTCTTGAAGCCTGCACGTTCGCAAAAGCTTCATCGGTCACCTATGCTGAGGATCGTGTTCAAGCGAAGCGAAACATGAATAGGCCGCGTATCAGGAGTTATGCTACGCGCGCGAAACTGCCTTCGTGCACTAAGCCAGTCTTCTTCAACTGTCGAGGTCGCGGAATTCAACACACTCCAGCAGATGTCAAGCAAGTCTTTGTTTCTCAGCCTCCCACAGTGCGCTCAGGGCAAAACTCAGTGCCAGATGCCATGTCCATGGACACCACTGAAGTCAGCGCAGGAAAGACTCATCGAATAGCTGCCACGTTGAGGGAAGAAAAACAGCCTTGCATGCTTGAGAGAGGGTGCTTAAGTGCTTACATTCCAATGACCAAGGTTGGCAACTCATGTAATGGTATCAATGTGGGCATGGAGAAGGACTTCGGGACTCTGCAGCAGCTGGCACTACCATTTCAGGATCCGATGCTGGCGACATTGCAGCGCAGCATATCTGCCGAGCCAGGGGCTTCGCTGAAAAGAAAGCTGCACACTGATCGAGTTTGCGCGTGACTTGGGTTCAGCGACAGTTCGTACGGTCGTTTCCAACGTCCGTGAGGCTTGAAGGGACGCTGCTGAGAGCATTGGAGATGGGTGTCCAGAAGGTACGCCAGTAGTGCACGCACCTGGCTTAGATACCAGCGTTGGTGCACAGGCCGCCGAGGTCTTCGGGAAGCATGTGGATGTCGATGCCGTTCACCGTGTCAATTGTGTGACGGAGATCGAGGCAAACGTCTTGCATAGAGCAGAGGCAGAGGTGGCACCATGCTGCGAAACAGTGAGTTGAAGCGGAGGCTACAAGACTCGCAACCAAGTCTTCCAGTGGCCTGGTTCCCGGCAAGGGATGAAGTTGCCGTGCGGTAAAGTGGTGGCGCTCGGCACGCTTGCAGGTCTTGGAGGGTGCAGCGACATCGTAGTGAAATCGTGATATTAAGCGGCCTGTGGCCTGCAGCGGTGTGCACATGTTCCCGCAAAAATGTCGGCGCCCGTTCTTGTCGATCCCACAATACGCACGTTTGCTCGTGGGCCAGTTGAACGTAGACACGTCAGTGGTTGTCCGTCCATCCATCCATCAGGGGATATTTGTGCCACACCCTGGTGCATCGCCTGCCCACTGAGGATTAGCCGTGCGTATTGGCGGATGTCTCAGATGCCATGGGTCTCGTAGACCTTGTCTGATTGAGGCACAGGGTTTGCTCAGGGGTTCGGCAGTTGGGCTCGACGCTGCAGATCAATGCGAGAAGCTGCGAGGACCCTGCAACTCCGGAAAACACTGCAGACACTGTGACGTGACACCGCCTATACGGATGCCCTTGGCGGCAATCGGCACCACTTCCAACCCAAGGCAACAAATTGCACAGTCTGTGTGCGAGAGACATTGCAGCGACAGCGATGACAGCATAATGACCCTGCCTCGCAACACGGGCAGTTCGGTTCGCTTTGCGGCTTTTGTGTCCGTTGGTCGGGTTTTGGGCTCAGTGCTGGGTTTGAGGTTTGTGTACAGGTGTCGGGTTTGGTTTTGGTGTTTGACCAGCCTTGGGGTCGAGGGTCAGGGCTGGGGCTGGGGATCCGGGTTTGCGGGTGTTTGTTTTCTGTAGCAATCTGGGGGTTTGATTTGTAGGATTTTGGGTTTTGGGTGTGGTGTTGGGTCTTGGATTTGTCATGTTTGGCCCTGTCTTCTCAATCTAAGTAGACGAATGCAGTTGCATGGTTGCGTGCGTGCTTCTTCACTGGTGTAAAGTGTTGTTGGTTGCAGCCGATCGGAAGAGACATTGACTAACACGGCAGGTGTCCAAAAACCCCTTGGGTTGTTTTCAGGCACTGAATCTTAATATGATAAATGATGCATAGAGGCCATGCGCACAAGGTCCGCGCAAGTGCGGCCCAAGGGAAGCGCGGGGTCTACAGCTAAGGATGTCGTGCGTGTGTGTGTACATGTATGTATATATATATATATACACACACACACACACACATATATATATATATATATGTATAGAGATGTGTGTGTGTGTGCGCATATATTTATGTGTACTTTATATGTAATGTATGTAGGTTTATGTGTACAGTATGCATATATGCCTTTGTGTGCATGTGTATGTGTCTGGCTGTTGGTGGAAGGTTGTGTTGATGCCTTCATGGGAGGCGAAGGAGGTGCGGAAGTCGTCGTCTGCCGCTTTAGTGTTGATGCTGTTTCTGCGGAGCCAATGTGCTCTACCGTCGGATGTTGAGACCTTCCTAACCCTCGCCTGCGTTGTCGAGTGCGAGTGCTAAAACATGTGTATGTAGAGCGTATATAGTTAGTATATATATATATATATGTGTGTGTATACTTCCTGGTTTGATCAATATCTCGACACTTCAGGCCAAAAGTGCTGATGTGCTTCAAGTCAGCAAGTATTCTCTGGACCATGTCATGCTGCGGCTTTGCCGGTTCTTGCCCAACTGACGGCACATGTCTTTTTCTGTTTGAAGCTGCCCAAATAAACATTGGTAAGTTCTAGCTTTCGCTGGAGCCAGCTTGCAAAGTTTCTTGTGCAGCTAGAGGTGTCAACACAGTGTAAGGTGGTCAGGTAGACAAGACTGTCAGACAGCAATGCTTGCATGGTGCCACATAGTAACATTCCAACGCATGCGCAAATCGGCGGAAGGTGCGCGCAAGGACATTGTTTTGGAAGCCTTCGCCCACTCTGTTGCCGGGGATGTCATTGATTCAATTCTTTAAGAAATGGCTCGAAAAGATGATGATGGTCAGTCTTTCAAGAAGCCCGTTTTGAATTTTGAATCCCAAGCCGGTAGCAGGTGCTCCGTAGTCTGTCCCAAAACCCATGCTGATGCTAATGACTGCTGATGTTGAAGGGGTGTGACAATCCGGTCCAGAAGCATGCAAATCCCAGGAAACCTTCCGAAGCAAGCCCCGGCAACTCTTCAACTCTGTACGAAATCACACGAGACCCATGCAAAATCACCAGTGAAGCATTCTCAATCATAGCCATCGGTTGTCAGCAGCTGTCCTTCAGTATCGTATACTTAATGCGACGGCATTTTTGAGTATGGGTCGGCGTGTACAAGGGCGGGCAATGTTTGCGCAAGCGCGGCCCAAGTGCCAAAACTAGGACAAAGGAATATTGGACAAGGGTGCTCGTTCAACAAGCTGCTGTGCATCCCTTGACCTTGCTCTCGGGAATTAAGGTGCGTTGTCCGCAGAACCAGGTGGGAGGCAAGAAACACCAAATCCAAATCAAAACGCCAGGACGCATCGCCGAAACCTGCAAGCGTAAGCCCGAAACCAAACGCCAAAACCCAGTCCCAAGCCGATGCTTCAAAAGAAAATATGAAGAGGAAAGCCCGACACCAAGCCCAATCCCCCCCAAATGAACCCGGCACTATAAGCCCTGCAGCCCACTGCAAAATCGCCATGTTTGGATTGTACTGCTGCGACCAGTTGGCACGACTCGTTGCCACGCCGATCACGCCGAACATTGAACGTTGGCATAGCACGCCACTTTCGCAACACAAGCTCGACATAAATTGTCTATATATGTGGACGCGGTGTAGCAGGGAATAGCGCCGCACCTCGCAGCTTCGCAGCTCCGAAACTTTGCATCGGCAGTCGAAATCTTTCTGCTTTCGTGCAACACCAGTCGAGTTTGGAGCCATTCTGATTCTGCACAACCCCTGGGCTTCTTCATTCCCTTCCTAGCGAACTAGTACGCCTGGCATGGTGCTGCTGAGGCTATCATGGCAACTCGGATATCATCGCTCACCTGTTGCACTTGATTGTGCAGCTGGTCGCGTGCTCACCAGACAAAAGCAACTGAATGATGCCTTCTGGCATACATTAACTAGTAACTAGTAACGATGCATCGCTTGGCATGAGGCTCTTTTTCCTCGTCCTCCAGCTGTCGGCCTGGCCAACGTTCACATGGTCTTGAGCTGGAAAGGGTTGTGCCTGATGCGGCGCGCAGCGATGCGCAGCGATGCGCAGCGGCAGCCAGGCCGATGCAGTGCTGCAGGTTCACTCGCGTGTTGCGCTCGATGATGCTCGATGTGACAGGCAGAAGAATTCCAGTAGCAGGTGCAAGTGGCCAGAGCCGCGCCCAGGCTCGGTGAACACGGCGAACCAGAGCATGCAAGTGGGCTCCCTCGGTGTTCCTTTGAACAAGGAGGCGCTGCTAGCTCCTAGGTGAGCGAGAGAACATGCGAGTGGCCGCTCGTTGCTTGTCGGTTTTGTCACCGTCAACATCTGAGAAAAGAAGGTCCAAGCTCCGGGGGTCAACGCCAGAGCCTTACCTAGCCACCATGTTGGGGACTCAGATCGGGCGGCATTCGCCGGCTTCGGGCATTCTGCTACCTGCTACCGGTGGCTACCAACGATGGCAGGGTATGAGCCGGAGCAAGAGCTACGGCATTCTACGAAGACAGCAGATATTTGCACTGTCACCCTCACCCCTCATTCTCGCCATCGCCCTCACTCCCACCCTCACCTCGCCCTCCCACTCAGTCCCACACTCACTGTCACGCTCACTCACAGTGTCACCCTCACTCCCACCCTCAACCGCATCGTACAAGTCCGTTCTGCCTCGGGTGACTAGGCCCAGAGTCCGGACTTGTTGGATTCGAGGTGACTGTGCCCTTTTCGTCAGCTGGAGGCTCGGACGGTTACTGCACTTAGAAGCATTTCTGGCCTGAACCACACGGGGGCACCAGTGCGATGCCTTCAGGCACATGCAGCAAGTGGAAGTGCACGCATGCATGGAGAGGAACGACGACGAGTACATATTCTCATCTCTAAGTCTACTGTAAGAGACGAAAGTATATAGGGATAAAGGTGCGCGCCGACAGTGTCACAGCAGTGAGTGCGAGCATTTTGAGATCGTACTTGTGAGTTAACGTGTACTTGTCTGTCGATGCTCACGCTCTGGATGTGGTGCTGTAGGTGTTTCTTTTGCTGACACTTCTGTCATCATTGTGGCAGCCTTGATTCTCCGCCCTCTTTGGCAGATTCCAGGGCTCCCACTATCCGGGTCTTCCGGCACCATCCCACCTTCAGAACCCCCGGAGGCCCAAAACCCAGAACAAGCAGAGCATCCTTCCCACACCGGAACCTCTCTGGGCTTGGGGCTACCGCTTGTACTGTGTCCAATGTCGGTTTTGAAGTTGTGGATTTGGTGTGCTTTGGCTCTGGGCATGGCTCTCTTAGCGCCCAGCGCACGAACAGACCCTCTCCTCTGCGCCAAAATTAAGCCCCCATGAACGACAACCTACAATCCTGGCTCCTGGAGCGCCTATCCCCAAAGCATCCCGCACAGTATAGTGCGGACGTTCGAAGTATTCAAGTTTTGCTTTCGTTTGCCATTGGTCTCATGGTTTCTCATGATTTTGCTGTCTGGTTTCAGATCCGCTCTCTCGGAGCCTGCAGCGCAAGAACTGTGGCAGAGACCTGCTAGGTAGGAAAACAAGCAAGTACGTTCAGCTTACTCAATTTCGCATCGGGGACACCATGGAAGTCGATTTCTCGCCGCCATCGTTTCCGGATTTTGTTTTTGCTGTTCTGCATCCGAACAAATGTTTTCCTACAGAAACTGCGCTGCCCTTGCCGTTGCCTTTTTGTGCTTGTCTGCTTCCCAGCTTGGCAAGCAAGCATTCTTGAGCACTCCGGGGACGCGATGCGGGGTACTCTGGTACATTCGTGCTTGTTCTTGGAAACCAGAAGCTCGCAGCCTGCGATTTGAATGTTGAACACTGTTTCTTTTCCAGCCTGGTTGCCGTTACTTCTGCCGTTACTTCTCCTATTCTTGTTGCCATTGCAACTCTTGCAATGGTGGTCATCTGTCTGTTGATCATCAGTCTTAGGATATGGGCGCCTTATGAATACAAGGTTGTGAAAGCCATGATGCCGATAGTGGTAATACGGTTAATTAAGTAAAGATATAGGCATAGGTGTGTATATATATATATGTATATATATATATACAAATGTGTGTGTGTGTGTGTGTGTGTGTGCGCCTGTATATGTAGATGTATATGTATATGTAGATTATGTGTATGTGTATGTGCATATGTGCATATGTGTATATGTGTATATGTGTATGTGTGTATGTGTGTATGTGTGTATATGCGTATATGTGTACGTGCATGTGTATGTCTATGTGTATGCGTGTATGTACGTGTAGGTATGCGTGTGTATGTGTGTGTATGTATGTGTATGTATGTGCATGTATGTGTATGTATGTGCGTATGTGTATGTGCGTATGTATGTATGTATGTATGTATGTATGTATGTATGTATGTATGTATGTATGTGTATGTACATGTCTGCACCTGTAATGCAATGTGATGTAATGTAATGTAATGTAATGTAATGTG
>CAJNDV010035207.1:102291-118167 GCA_905221635.1 Symbiodinium sp. CCMP2456
CTACTACTACTGCTACTACTACTGCTACCACCACTACTACTACTGCTACTACTACTACTACTACTACTACGACTACTACTACTGCTACGACTACTGCTACTACCACTACCACTACCACTACCACTACCACCACTACTACGACGCCGACTACTACCTCCATTACGATGCGGACGACCAGCGACGACCAGCTACTACTACTGCTACCACTACTAGTACTACTACTACTGCTACTACTACTACTACTACTACTAGTAGTACTACCACTACTACTACTACTACTACTACTACTACTAGTACTACTACCACTACTACTAGTACTACAACTACTACTACTTCTACTGCTACTGCTACTACTACTACTACTACTACTACTACCACTACTACTGTCACTGCTCGTGCAGGCCGGTGTAAAACACTGTAGCTTGGGCAGTGCAGTGCAGGGTATGGGTTTATTGTGGAGTAGGCAGGGTAAAGGCTAGTGATGCAGGAAGTTGCTTACGCGTGCTGGGATACGCGTATAAGCTGCGGAAGGTGGGCAAATAGGGTTTGCAGCATACGACAGGGTAGAGTTGCTTAGGTGTCGGAGGTCTTCAGTAGAATTTTCGAAAACGGACAGCCTTTGGACCTTCGGTATGCGCCATGTTGGAACCCTGCAGCCCCAATGTGTCCCAATTCGGAAAAAACGGTCGTCCGATGGTGGAGCGGCTGACTCCCGCGTTGGGTTTGCAGTCCTTAGTTTTTGTGCGCTAGACAAGTTTTGAGCATTCTTGAGCTGAGACATGGCCGAACCCCGAAGCAGTAGTTCTGGCGTGCGTGAATTTTTTGGTTACAAGCCAATCCGACATCGCAAAGTGTTGAACAGCGTTATTCACGCTTGGCTTTGTTGAGGGCCTTCGCGTCAACGAAGGTTTTGTAATCAACACATACAAAGCTCGTGTGCGGATCCGTTTCAATTCGCTTGCCAGGCCGCATGGTCGTTGGTGGGGCCCGGCCTGGACAGGTGACTCATTTGCAATCTCGTCTTGGAAATGATTGAACCATCCGCCCTCACCCCGAGGTTACAACAAGCCCTGTTTGCTGCCGGTTTGCTCCAGGCGAACCCCGGGCGCACCTTCGAGTATGCTTTAGCTGAAAGTTGTGCCGAGCATTCTAGCCAAATGCCACAAGAGCTTGTCTGCGGAGAGATATCGCACACCCGAACGCCGACTGGAGTTAGAAGTGTTCAAGTCATGAGTCGGAGCCACATGGGCATGGTAATATTTACTCGTAGGACTCGTAGCATGCATATGGCACCTGAGAACATCGAGCGCGAAGCGTGCGTACGTGGAGTTAGTTACCACTCTCACATGAGAAATCAGAAACAGCCAAGCTTTCGAATGTCCTCTTGTAGTCTGTTGCGATTTTTCAGGCTTGCAGGCCGGCAGACAAGTGTGGCGCAGGTGATCCCGCAGCACGGCAGGCAAGGAGAAACCCGGAACCGGGGTGTAGATGATGACGGAAGCCAGCACGCTGCCGACAGGATGCTTCTGCTGCGAAGAAGCCCAAGCGCGAGCGCGAAGAGAAAGGCACATGGGATCACATAAATGAAGAGCTGGCGTTGCCCTTGTGCCAATAAGTCGATAACCGCGAAGTTCTTCAGTGAGGAGATCGAGGAGGCAAAAAAGACAAGAAGGACGATACGGTCAAAAAGAGCAAGAGGGACAAAAAGGTGGGTCAGACTAGACTGTCTATGCTGTGGGCCTGGACAGATACTGTTGTGGGACATGTCAGCCAGCGAAGATCCTAGATTCAGGGCAAGAAAGACAGAAGGAAGGAAGCGGAGGCTGGATCTCTTCGGAAACGCCATGCCAGAACTTTTTCCATGGAGTCCCGAAGCAAAAAAAATTTTGCGCTTTCGGGGAACGACTGGCCTGTGGACGGTCAGGAAGGCAAAGATGTCGAGGATCCTCGTGCAAGGTGCTCGATCGGCCCACATCAGTATGTTTGACTCGAAGGGTCGGTTAGGAAAAAGGGCTTTCGTGACTGCCTTGGTTTGCCCGAGGCCTCGCGCCGCGTTCCGGAATTGCCTTGAGCTGAGGGGCCTCAAAGATGTAAGGATCAGCGCTGGTGAGGTTTCCATGGTCTGAATCCCTAGGACCTAGGAGCCATTATCTCTAGCAATGCTCTTAAAAAAAGGGGTGGTCGAGACGAGCCGCAGGCAAACCGATTCACTAGACGTCAATGTTTGGAATGTAGAGGCATGGCCAGGCTTTGGATGTCCTTTTTGCGGCCGGACCGGGCTGAGGTCTGGTAGCTCCTCTTCCGATGTTGAGGTTGGGCAACTCGTGGGTACTGTCGGTCCCCCGGAAGGGCAAGAGAGTCAAGGACTTGCACCTCCTTTTCCAGCTAGGCTGGTCCATCCATCCTGAGATCCGGCCCAAGACCAAAAGGCAGCATGGCACAAGCGCAAGTCTGATTTGCAGATGGGAAACCGCATCCTTCGGGCATACACAGAAGGACGCCCTTTCCTTGCATAATGCTTCGTCTCGCAGGAGGCAGTCGCAACGTCAATTTCAGCATTGCCAACCAGGCACTGGGTAGCACATCTCCGAAATCCGTGCGGCAGAAGTGAACTCCACGTCGCCAGCAGCAGATGCTGCAATGGTCGCCAAGTGCACCTACAGGATCAATTCCGAAATCGGCACGGCAATTACTGTGCACTGTCCTGAGACCTGTGGCAGGTTGATGTTGTTTCCTACCGCGCTTGCGGCGAACACCTCTGGTTTCCCAACCCTCAATCGAACGTTTTGCCGGGGACTTGGAATTCATGCAGACAGGGCAAAGGAGGGGACTGTGGACTAGATCTGAACAGGATGCAGCACTCCTTGCGGAAATGCGTGCCTGCTTCGCCCGAGGGTGCCAGTCGAATTTGAATGATCTGAAGCATGAGTGTATTGCTCGGTTCGTACCAGTCACTTTCCCTGGTGTCCTCAGTGTTCTCGCCGCCTTGTGAATGCATTCAAGGACATCCCGGTTACAATGCCATGCTTGCCTGATTTTGGCAAGTGTTGATCGAGGTGCGAACGCTGCAAGAGGAGGGTGCCACAGAGGCACTGCATGGAGTGTCGGGGGACAGGCTTGAGTAAGCCCGCGAAAGTAAGTACCCACGGACCTGCAGCCGTAAACGCGGAAACGTCAGGAAGACCGCTCCAATCTGTTACTGGTAGCACATCTGTCCCCTGACGAAAATGTACTAAAAGCAGTCAAACTATTTTTTACCCTCGATGCTTCGAGGCTCGGACAGCTGAGAGGCGGAAACGGAAAGTCTTCCTTCATGTGCGACGAGTTCTTTTGCCATGCCCTGAGCAATCGTGACTGCTCCTGAAGGCAAACGAACAGGCGGTCGTCTTTTGTCTTAGGTGATGATTGCTCTGCGAAGTTGACACTCTCCACCTGACCAAGCTGCCGTGAACAAGAGCGAGTGTGAAAGCTAAGTAAGCCGCAGGCTGGTGTCTTTAAACTTTAGCAAGGCCGTTGATGCGCAGCAGACCTCGTGCAGGATGGAGCACACGCCGGCCGATCCTCGAAGCAACTGCACATTAGCCAGGATGTCCACTGAAACAACACATTGGCAACGGATCCCAGATTTAGTTGTAGGTACGTGGAACAGTCAGCATAGAATCTCTGGCAGCCACCACAACCACGAAAATAACTGTAATGAACCATACACCCAAGTAAGAACACGCGTGGAAGAGCCCGATTTCAAGTATAGGGCGTAATGCCATAGAGCGCCGCTGCTGGCAGGCTTGCTTTCATAAGTTCACTGAGCAGCTCCCATTCTGCCACGGCATCGAAAAGGCATTGGCCATATGATTTGTGAGCTGTTCCGGTATGACGCGTTCGTTCGGGCCCTAGTCTTCCGATGTCTCCGGGATGCTTGACACAGTCGGACTGCTGCTTGAGCCCAGGATCTACGTGATTTCGCCCAATGGACAACAACAGTGCGCTGGTGAATACAAGCAGTCGCAAGATTCGGCCAACGGTTGCCCTGTGCGCCAGGAGTTCGGGGGGATAGCAAACGCAGCTGCTGCACACACCATGAACATAATCTGAGAGGTATGGGAGCAAAAAGGAGGTGGCTTCTGGATGTATACAGGTCCAACAACTCCCTGATGCTGCAGTAGCGTGTTTAGATCTTTGCCTGCGTACTCAGAATGTCATGCCTGAAGGTGCGAATGGTATGTGGATTATCGGGGGGCAAGATGCCAAAGACAAAAACTTCAAGTGCTCGCACGGCTTCATCTTCTGCCGAACTCAAAACGCTGGAGTCCGGGCTCTACGGATCTCTACATGTTTGGTGCGTGTCTGGCGATCGTCAGCCTTGTCGATTGAATGCTTCTTGAGGTCTCGCCAGAAAAGATCGCCGGAGTTCCTTACCAAATTCGTTGAGTCTGCTGTAAATTGTGTTGGCATCTGGATTTGCTGCGCTAGGCTTGGCGTGATGAGGTCTGGGAAAGGCTGAGTGGCGAGTATTTCGTCGAGGATCGCAACATTGTCGCCCGACTCTCGGGTGCGAGGACAAAAATTAAAAGATCACCGGCATGACTGTGGGAGGTCACGAATGTTCTGCACAAACCTTCGCCCCTCCGGGTTGCCAGCCCGAATGGACAGCAAAGATGCGCTGGTGAGTACGCCGCAAGCTGAGTATACATTTGTGACCCAACACTGGCACACCAGTCGCCGTATGCCGAGGCACTGATGCCAGATTGCACTGCAAATGGGCTACCGGTTTGGGAGCACAAGGCTGGAAGGCAAGGCCTGTCCCACAAACAAAGCATCCAAGTTAATCGGCTTGAAATTCTTCTGCGAAGGTGCTACTTGTACTGCGGGACGAACGGCTGGCCTTCAAGCTTGCTCGTGATGGCCCGGCGCTTCAAGCATGCATGCCTGTGGCCAGGATCTTGGATCTTGGGTGGCTCGGATGCCAAAGAGAAAGGATTCAAGTGTGCGAAAGGCTTGCCGGGGCATTTCCACACACGCACCCACCCGCGCACGCACGCGCATACACACACACACACAACACGTGCCATACAAATCGAAATTGTCCACTGGGTAGGATGCACGGTCGAGCTACTTGAAGCCCCGCTGAGCCCTTAATGCCCTTATCAGTACAAAGCGGCACAATTTGCAGGCGTTGTCTATTCAAAGCGGGCCAGTGGAGGCTTGATGCCGGACAAGGCCGTTTCATACTGCGTAATGGGAACTCTTGATTGATACCCCCCACCCCCCGTGCAAGGTAGGTCAGCTGGTGGCGTGATCCGACCCCCCCCCCCCCCGGCCCCCCAAATAAATTTGCCAGGTTTCAGTCGGCAAATGAAGTCGTAATGTTTGTTTGTGGAAATCGCCAGACGCTGGGGACTTTAAGTTCCTGGGCTTAGGTGCTTTACACTGGGACGAAACCCTCACCCTAAACCTTCGACCCGAAACCCTCAGCTAATACAACACGATTGTTCTGCGGCGGCCGGGTTATTAATCAGGGGGGGTTGCCTTGCCTGGGCTAGGCGGATTGAAAAACTGAGTGTTTTGCACAGGCCTTTGATTTACCAGTTCTTTCTTGGCCACCTCTGGAATTTCTTCACTCCAGCAATGCTTGGCATAATCTTTAAACCCCTAAAGCCTGAACCCGAAACCTTGAAACAAGAGCTGGTCGGAAGGAGCAGTGGTTCCGAAAACCCTAAATCCCTGAACCCTTCAACCCCCCTAGACCCTCGAGTGTGAGAGGCAGTCATCAGAGAAAAGCCAACCATGTAGAGGCTCACCCTTGCTGTTGACACGCCTTGCAGAGACTGTCCTAACCTCCCCTCAAACCCTGGACCCCAACTGCCCTAAACCTCTAAACTCAACCTGAACCCTGAACCCTTTCTAAGTCTGCACGCAAGTTGGTTTTTGCAGATGCTTGGGGTAGAAGGTTGCCACTAATCATAGGGGGGGTCTTGGCAAGGTTGTTTTTTTCCAAGGGGTGGGGGCTCTGGTGAAAGAGGCCAGCGCCTTTAAAACATGGTTTCAGCTAGGTCCGAGGCCCGTGCGGAATGCCTTTAATCACAGGGGGTTAATTCATCAAGAATTGACATTACATGTTCTGTACAGGCGTGCTTGCCGATGTTGTGCAGGTCGGTGGCGGTTGGCTTCGCCTCCATGGGGACAAATTCCACGAGGACTCTGTGCCTCTCTAAGCTTTCAACAGCACTTGACACCAGCAGAGTTGCAATCGTGGTCCACCTGACATGTGTCGACGATATGTCTGAGGCCATTACAGTGACCGTAAAGCCTTCACGGCTGTATGTGCAGACACCCCATGGCCAGCACAGGCTCAATGCGAAGTTTGCTCGTTCTGACCTGGAAGAACAAAGTCGTCAACTCGATTGTCAGGTGTTCGGGAGAGTATGTCCCAGCAGAAGATCGCCTGGCAAATGGCTATCCGCTTTGGGAGCACGCAGGTGGAAAGTGTTGGCTGTATTCAGGCCGGGTTGAAAGAAAGGGTTTTAGCCTTTACCGAGCACTTGACACGGTTGCTGCAGGTAGCAACGGAATGTGGATAATCGGTGGCACAGATGCTGCAGCCAAAAATTTCGAGTGCACACGTGGTGCCAGACGCCCAGCCATTAAGACACTACACAGCATTCTACACATTTTGCCGTCGGACTATGTACTGAGGTGATTTACTGTCAAACCGTGCACAACGGGCAGCCCGAACCTTTGTCCGATGGAACTTCTGTATGCAACAATAGGAGCCGTACATGTCCGACGGTGGCAGGATGCCAGACAAGATGGTCGGCAATTGGCTACGGCTTGATGGGGACAAGTTTCGTGAGGCAAACCGCGAGGTAGATGTCGTGAAGTTTGGCTGGCAGTGATTGCTTTCTCCTACAGAAGGGTACGTGGTACATCAGGGCTCGGAGTCTCGGGACGTGAGGGTGGCCGTCGCGAGACAAACAGGATGTGTGTTGCCGTTGACACATCAGGATGCTGCCATTCTGGTGGGAACCAAACCTCCCAGCCTCCACATCCTCTGTCCGAATGGACAGCCGAAGCCGCCTCTGCAGGTTTTACACTGTGTGTTTGATGAAGCCCCAGCCATCCGCATGACAGGTGCGGCGGAGAGTATGTGCTCGTTGGTGACCGTTCACATGGCCAGCCCACATGGAAGCAAAGGCGGACCGATTTACGGACCGCGGGTTCAGGGAGTACGGAGCAGTTCAACAAGTACAGCAGACTCCTCGAAGGAGTGACCACTAACTGACTCGATATACGTGTGATGGCATTCCGAAGGATTTGCTCTGGAGCCGATGGTCACTGGATGGTGGCGGCAGTGCGCAAGGACTTTCGGCCGAGAGACCGTCCCCCTGCCTGCAGAAGTTTTTGCAGGACGCAGACTCTGAGAAGCCCTTGCTGAGATGTTCGGGCCTCGGAGGAAGGCCCGCGCGGCCAGCCGGAGCTGTCCTGCAGTCTCAGGTGACCAGCCCCACCTCGGCGAAACTCCCGACAAGGAGGGGCCCTAGCAGATGAGCCCGAATGCAGCAGGAGCTCGAGCTTCGCATTTCGCGTCTTTGGGCTCCAGATCGTGTAGGGGCATTGCCAGCTTAATTGCTTGGTGTCTTCATGAGCCGATGGCGGCGGCCGGCCAGGATGCAAGCAGTTCAGAAGTCGCTCAGATCGTCATGGTGCCACCGTGCCGCCTCATCGTGCGAGCTACAGCGGGGGCGAGAGTGATTGGCAAGCAAGGTGCCAGCATCAAAGCAATCCGCGCAGCGACTGGAATAAATTCCGTGCGAGTTCTACAAGATGAGCTGCCCGAAGCACTGAAGCGCCGGGAGGAGGCTATAGTCATAATATCCTGCGGCGAGGAGGCGATGCTAAGACAAGCAGTAGCTATGGTTCTCGACAAAGTTTTCGATCGTTCTGGGCTCCCGGACTCCGCCGATCGCGAGCGTGAGCGCCCACATGTTCTTGACATGATCGTGCCGGAGCGTGCGGGGGGTGGCATTGTGGGGCAGGGAGGCGAGCGCATCAGAGCCATTATTGAGGAGCTAGGTTGCGAAGTCCAGGTTTCTCGTGAACCTTTGGCTGGCATTGCTTCTCAGAAGAGGGTCAAATTATTGGCACGGGATCGAGTTCCGATAGAAGCCGCGCTGTGGCGTTTACAATCCACGCTCAAGGAGCTCGTGGTCTCGGAGGTGCTGAGATCAGAGCACTTCGAGCTGCGGGAGGCGCTGATGAGTGAGGCAGAAGCTGCAATGAGCGCTGAGAAGGAGAAGTTTGCCAGCAAAGGCAAAACAGAAGTACCCCTTCGGATACTGTTGGCCCAAGGCGAGGCAGCAACTGTGGTTGGAAAGCTCGGCGCGAATGTTGCGCGATTAAGAGACCTGGCTTTGGTTTCCATAGATGATGCGGAGTCTCCTCCATTCCACCCGAGCGAGAGGATTTGCAGTGCGGCTCGGGCAACTTTGGCTCAACGTTTGAGGGTGTTGAGGTTGGTGTTGGGCGACTTGGCCACACGCAGTGCTGCCATCGCACGAGAGGAGGAAGCCGCGAGGCCCCAGGAAGCTTCCGAAGGCATGCGTCAGGTTAGCGTGTCTTTGCTCTTTCCTTGCGACCGCTGGGAGGAATTGGAGCCGGTCCTGCAAACGGAGCGCAGTTTGTTTCCGGATGGTTTGGAGCTTGAGGTGCAGGACTCCGAGCACCAGTCAGCTCGACTGAGAGCGGTCACCCTACGGGGCCCAGAAGAGGCCGTTGCTTTGTCTGGCTGGAGGCTTCACAGGTCTTTAGAACCATGGGAAGTATCTGAACCTCCGCCAAGGGTGGCACCTGCCGATGAGGACGATGACGAGCGCACTGAGCGGGGCAAAGGCAAGTCGAAGGGCAAAGGCCAAGGGAAAGGTGTCCAGTCACAGGTTGCCGGTGCTTCGATTGAGCGAAGAGATCCCGAAAGGTCAAACCAACCAAGAGTCGCCCCAGCCCAAATCCCAGCAAAGTCTGCAGGAAGCAGTGTGGTTGAAGTCACCACCAGCCCAGCCCCTTCCACAAACGGGGTGGTTTCAAGCACGGCTCACTCAAGAGGGGCAACTATGATGGTGGCAGTATCGGACTACCGTTTGGCGAGCTACCTGGCCAGTGACATAAGCGGCATAGCCAGCAGAGCTGGCGTAAAGCTTCATGCGAAACCACCGGAAGGGATTGCACCGGCAATTCTCGAGATATACGGATCACTCGACTCCGTGGCGCGCGCGTGCTACTTCGTGCAGCTGCAAATGTGGCTACGCTCGATGCTTTGCAGTGGCATGTAAGCGATACAGTCTTTGACACGCTTCACCCGGCCGTTGCATTGCATGTGCCGTCGAGCGTTTGAGGGAAGTTTCACTGGCCGATCATCCGAATATTGATGAAAAATGAAGGGCACTTTTGTCAGGAAGAGGACGTTGCTTTTTCTGTATCTCTTGTGTCATGCTCCGATGATGATCACCTTCACGTTTGTAGCTGCCACAGCGTAACATGGAAGCTGTTGCAAGTAGGACTGCGTCCTAGGTCCTCTCTTCTTGGAGTCGTCTAGAAGGTGAGGACATGGAGAAGGCTGCGCCGAACCCCGCGGATGGCACTCCTCCCCGAACGTTGCCGCCGACAAATTCCTCTGTACACTGTGTCTATGCGTGGGAGTCCTTGTCCAGGATGACCAGATCAAAGTGCCGGACTCGGACCGAAATACGAGCTCCTCGAATGGACCATGTGCCCTGATGAGGTATCATCAACTTCTTCGCTTGGGAAGCCTGTGAAGTTGCATGTGTCCACACCAAGTGGGCAGCAGAGCTGCGGAGGACTGGGCCTCAGGCTTCCGCAGAGTGTTCACACTTCTTCGGCCAGTTGGCAAGGTGAGTACCTGCTGGTTGCTGGCGAATCTGCAAACGGCAGCCCTCTGTGGAAGCAGATGGGTGGGAAATATTGGCTCTATTCAGGAGATGTTCACGAAGTTTCACAAGTCCAGCTGCAGATCTATGGGTTGCAGACAAGATCATGCAAGAGCAGATTGCTAGAGTTCGCTCCAATCATCTGTGCAGGAACCAATGGCTTGTGGATTATTGGAGGAAGCGGAGCCAAAAGGAAAAACTTCGACTGCTCCCGTGGAGTAATCTACTCGTCCCGACCTTTGTTGGGCTCTTGCTTCAGTTTAGATTGAAAAACCGGAAAAATGTCAAGGCAGACCCCACATGGAGGCCAATTGCCACACCAGGTCGCTCGCTGCTTTTTGTTTGGAATGTTACTGAGAGTCGTCTGAGAGTCTAGGATGTCTGGGGTGCCGCAGGTCAGTGGGATCTGGCTGCGTCTGCAAGGGCAGGAGTTGGGGGCCCAGATGTAAACATGAGAAGGTCTGGTATGAGGGGCTGTGTCCAAAAGAGGTTTGTGGAGGACAGCAAGATCAGCATTGTTCAGTGAGCTGATCGCTTCAGCTCCTCAAACACGAAGAGGTTGCTGTCCGCCGTAGATAGCGCAGTGCAGCGTTTGCATGCACGGCTGCAGCTTGGCAGCATACCTGCAGGGTTCTGGTCGTACCGGTTGTTCTTTTTATCATCGCATTGGGTGCCCTGCTGAGAAAGAGGGCCCGTGCTGTCGCACCGAGTGCACCGCTCGCACGCTAAGCGGAGATGAAAGATCATACGCTTATGCACTTGTGAAATCCCTGCCGTTGCATTCGTGCGTATGCTTGTCTTTCAAGCAGACGTTGAACCTGCAGCACTCCCGACATCGCGTCGAGGAGGATGTGGACACGTGTTCTTACAAGAGCCGGAAATTGTCCGCAGCCGTTGCTACAGAGGTGCACCTGCCAATTGAGCCCTTCACGAAGCATTGCTGTGTCCCGACGGACGGAGACCAGCCAGCGGGAATCACACCTTTGGGATCCTTTGCCTCCCGCACTTACGGACAGAACATAAGACTGATACAGGACACAGCGAGAATGCAGAGTCGCAATACGTCCCCCGGCTTCCTGCAAAGTCGCTCCCTCGCCTAGTAATGAGAGTTTCGGAATAAGAGCCAAGCACCAGATAAAAAAGGCAGGCGACAAAGTTTCAGTGCCTTCAGCTAGTGGCAGTTATAACGAAGTTTTGTGGACGAAAGCCATAAACGGCGCAATTCAGCAACACAAAGTTACAATCAAACGTTCGACCTGCAACGTCTTCTGAGCTTCCAGCGCTGCGGTGAATGTGAGCGAGTTACTCGTGAAGCCGTTTCCAGGCCAGTTTGAACAGTAGTTATACTTTATGCGCATGATCCGCTTGGTTGCATTGGGCGAGACCGTATCATGTTACATGCCCTCGACAGCAAGGCCTGGTAGCGGCATGTCGCACATTCGTGGGGAGCTTGTCCTGTGCAAACGAGCCTTTCGGAAGACTCAAGATTATACTAGATGTCGAGGTTCAGCCGAAGAGGAGGCTGAAATTCATCCTTGTGCATCGAGCTGCAGGCAAACCTAAGCTTTGCAGGACTTTTCCGGCATCATTGAGATCGCCAGACAGGTCGTCGAGGAGCGGTACTCGTAATTTGCACTCCACTTCTCTAGCAAGTTCTGCAGCGCTCAGAGCTCGTTCAGGAGCCTGATGCGTTTCTGTTCGACGAGCACTGCACTACAGAGGTCAATCAGAATGGGCCGAGCAATCTGGGGAGTCAGCCGGCTTCAACGTCCTCAGGAGTTGGAGGCTTTTTGGCTTCCTGACCTTACCATGCATGCTGAGACCTTCGTATTGGAGGCAGGGCGCAGCTTTGCAGGCATTTCCTTGCCGTGCAATCAATATATTGCAGGCGAGTGGCTTTGCAGGCATCATCGGGGCATATGCCACGGACTAATTCGTCCCGTCGGGTGCAGAACAGGCAGACGTGTTGTGGCTACCACTGAGGTTTTGTACCCGGCAGCGCATGGACGTGGCGCTCACATGGCGCATGGCAGCTATATGGCGGGCCCAGACAGTTGCAGGCCGTAGATGTCCAGCCACATGCTAAGCCACGTTTCTCAGGTTGCCAAGCACGCAAGAGGCAGAGGCTTTGGAAGGGCATTGTGCTTGATGCCAAGCATCTGGGCTCAGCATCAGTTCGGAGCAACTTCGGACCACTGGTGCTGCACTTGTCGCTGGCATGTGGCTGTGACTCACATGTTTGCGAGCATCGCGGTCACTACTACTGCGGAGCAGAGCAAGGAACATCGGCGAAGAGACTTTAAGCAGATCGTTTGCAAATGTTGCAATGATAAGGGGAAGCTTTTGAAGGATTCATTCACATCGTGCTTCCGTGCCATGGGGTTCATGTCTCGAAACGGCTGCCCCCGGACTTTGCAGAAGCTGGTGCAGCGCTTAAAACTTGTGGTGTTGACATTTGTCATGCAGTTGCAGATTCGTGTGCGAGTGCAGCTGCACATAGTTCTACTGGGACTCTAGCGTCTGTTGTCATTGAAAAAGCGACCGGCAGCTCCCATGCCAGCGTCAACCCCAAAGAGTGAAAGAATACCTAGAGGTCGAAGACGGTCGAAGTCTAGAGCGAGCACCCAAGCCTCCCGCAAGACCACAATGCGCCTCACACTTTGGCGAAAGCACGACTGGCACCCCACAACACGCACCGCCCATGGAGTCCTACCCCCATAGCTGTGCTGGAACTCCTGGACTTTTGCGGAAGCATTGATTTCGGAGGTTCCCAGCCAAAATTTGCAGGTGGTACGAATGTATGCCCGGGCACAGCATACCCGCACCAGCCTTGTGTTCTCACGGTAGTTATGCCGCTTCTGAGTTCTGAATGTGCTTGCCAAGTGCATTTCGACCGGTTTGGCCGGACACTGAAGGAGATGGAATGAGAGTAGTGCAAGAAAGCGCGCTCAGATTTGTCTTCAGTGTCTAGATTAACAATCGCTGCGACTGTTTGTAAGTTGGTACAGAGTTGCATGCCGACCCAGGTCGGTGTGATTATGCGGCTTTTCAAAAAAGACACAAACTTACTGAGTCTTCTTCTGCATTCAATCAGTGGGCTGAGGTTTTGTCGTGCCTGTGGCTACTAGCAATAGGTGCAGGCGGCGACACTGTCAAGAAAGTCAGATCCTTACAGTGTTGCCTGGATGTGGCGGTCCATTGTCGGTCGAAGATACCCTGCTTGCAACAATGTTTGTGCGACTGCTTGCCAACGTTGCAGGCGCATGCGGTTATCTTTGCATGAACAACTCTTCGACAAATTGCAGGTTGTCAGCACTCCATGGTGGCCGCCTGGAACAGAAAAAACTGCAGCAGCTTTGCTGTACTTGCAGTGGCAAAGCACTCCTGAATACTCCTGCTTTTAGTGGGTATTTCACTTATTGCTTTAAGTTGCGACGCGTCAGCAAAGGAAAGCGTTGGGATAATATCACATGGCTTCGTTTTCATGACTGCCATGATGGAGCTGAATGAAACGTGGCCTGGCACAGGGTAGTAACTCTGTCTGGATTCTTCACTCCATGGGCTTGGCACCAGGCTGCAAAAAACTGCCGTTCAAGAGATTCTCGATGTGCACGACATCGCAGTCGCAGCGGGCGCCAATTTGTCGGACCTGGTGACTCAGCTTACGAAACACGGCTCGTTACCGGAGTCTGGAGTCTAAGCTGGTTGTGTGAGGTGGACTGCTACGTGAACGTTCCTTCCGGGAGAGGTCCAGTGGTAAGGGAAGCTCTTTTGTCGGCCATGCCCATCAGCATCCAGCAGCACCCACCCGCATTCACTGTCACTCGGCTGCTGTCGAGAGGATCCACAGTCGGCTTGGTGTTACTGTTAAAGACTGTTTGGGTGCCTTGTCTTTGAGTGCATTTCACACGAGCAATGAGGTCGTTGAGATGCCAGGTGAATACAAGGACTTGACTGGCAAATAATGCAAATGCAAGTTTCAGTCACCGCTGGCGGCAACACCTGGAAGCCTGTGACAGTTCGTGCCCAACTCCATCATGTGCACTGCTGCACTGGCGACTTCAGAGGGGCAGCGACGGACCTGGAAGCCTCCTGCCATGATTTGATGCTAGCCCAGATCTTGTGTGCAGGGGAGGGGTCCTTATTCGCGGGAATGCACGGCCGGCACATGTCGGTCCTGCTGCCCGCCTTGAACGGGAGAGTCCAACAGCTTAAGTTTTAGAAGCGTGACAGCGAGAAGATGTGGGACTAAATTACAGGAATACTGCATGGTTTGGGCTCGATGCCGCCAAAGTCCTGAACAAAACGCGTGAAGCCCGACCCACCAGAAGACCATGTTTGGGACTGCGCCGTCTTTTAGTTGAATCATGAGTACTGGGATGATGTGTGTCTTGTGCGTGCGCTTGTAAATCGAGCCTACATGGGGATTGGGTGGTCTTGATGTGTTATGATGCCACTGGTGTGACTGCTGTATGTCTCACGGGCATGCCGCATGGCTTTCCTCCTGCGGCGATGCCATGTCATATCATATCGCACGTCACCTTCTCGACTGGCTAGTTGTTGTGACTTCTTGGCATGTGATGTGACTTTTGCCGAGTCGTGCGTCACCCTGGGGTAAAGCGGCCGTCATGCGACTTTCGACGGCGTAAGGGGCTTGGGGCCAGCACCAAGTACCTTGCGTTAAGTAGAGGGGCAGACACGGACCAGAAATCAGCATAGTCTTGATCGAGACAATTTAGGGGAGGGGGTGGTTTGGGTGGGAGGGTAAATTGAGAGATTCGCAGTCCGATCGGTCTGTTTTGGCGGCATAAACTGAAAGGTTCGTAGCATGGTTTCTGTGGGAGCCCACCACCGCCACCGCCACCGCCACTGCCACGACTACTAGTACGACTAGTACTAATGCCTCTTTTTTCTTCTTGCATCTACTCGTACCAAGTTGTGCCTGAAGCTTGGANNGAAGTGGCCGGTCTCGCATCTCAGTCATCAGTACTGTCTTGTGGGTCAAGCTGGGCAGTAAGGGCAGCAGCCGAGTCCCTTGTAAAAAAAATCTACTGGGACGCTACCTCTGCTACGACTGCTTCTGCTACTGCGCTACGGCTACAGCTGCAGCTACGACGACGACGACGACGACGACTACTACTACCACCAACACTTCTCCTACCCCAGCTACCACCACCACACCACGACGACGACTATTATTGTTATGACTACTACTACTACTACTGCTGCTGCTGCTGCTGCTGCTACTACTTCTTCTACTACTTGTTCTACTACTTCTTCTACTACTTGTTCTACTAGTTCTTCTACTACCTTCATAGCCACCGCCGTCATCAACGACGTGAGCAGCTTCATGATCATCATGGCGATGACAATCAGTGTGCACTTCCTTTTTGTCATGAGCCTTACGGCCATCACCGTTGTGTTGCAACGGTCGGTCTCGTCCCACGGCACCACCATCACCCGTATGACTGTCATGATCGTTCGTTCCGGACCGTCATCACCACTAGCAGCAATATCTCCGCCATCCTCTTGGTCGCAATCATAGCCAACTTCATGAACATAAACATAACCATCTTGCCTGCTGCCGTTGCTGCCAGCACATCATGTCGCGACCACCATCATCATTACCTTACCTTCGGCATCACCATTACCAAAGTCACCTTTCTCAAGACCACCTACAACAACAAACACAAACAGCAACAATTGCCTTCAGCGATGTCACACGTGTGTTGTTGTATGGGGTAGGCTTGTGTTTGCATAGTACTACCACTACCACTACTTCTACTACTACTACTACTACTACTGCTAGTACTACTACTACTACTACTGCTGCTGCTGCTGCTACTGCTACTGCTACTGCTACTATACTACTACTACTACTACTACTACTACGACGACTACTACGACTACTACGACTACTACGACGACTACTACTACC
>CAJNDV010035208.1:0-10919 GCA_905221635.1 Symbiodinium sp. CCMP2456
CATCAGCTGGAAGGCTTGCCCGGAGATCTCGGGTCCACCACTCCCAGAGCAAGGCTTTTCAACTGGGAGGGTCGGGTTTAGGGTTTAGGGTTTAGGGTTTCGGGTTTAGGGTTTAGGGTTTAGGGTTTAGGGGAGGGACTTAGTACCGTAGGGGCCTTACTAATTACCTATACTATTTTTCATGGGCTCCTTACTATAGGTATGGTATTAAAAAAAAACCCAAAACCCTATTCTAAGTTCTGAAGCCCCCTATATTCTGTCAGTCCCAAGTAGACTTATAAGCACCCTAAAACGGATCCTAATTGGGGCTATGGTACTTGTAAGTCTAGAAGTAAGGTTCCCCAGTAGACCCCTAATATTAAGGGGATCCTTTTTCCTGCTCTTCGGGCTGAACAACGAAAAAAAGAGCAAGAGGGTAACCCTATAAACCCGACGGCAACAAAGACTAAATGTCAACACCGAAGTCTCAAACCTTGTAAGCTTCAAACCCCTAAGCCAAGCCTTCGAAGCCGCTAGTCGTAGCCCGAAGGCTCAGCATCGAACAACAGCCTGCTGCAGCGTGGTCTTTGGGCCCACAAAAACCTAATATACTCCCTTGTACCCAACTAGTCTATGATCCCTAAACACTAAACCCTAAACCTAATATACTTTGGTCCTAAAGTACCATACTGGGACGAACTACTCTCAGGTCAGAGTGCGTGTATGCTATTTGGACACATGGACCCTTAGGGGAAGCCTACGTATGACCCTGCATAATATCTACGATCCCCAGTAGCTGGGTCAATATAATTAGGGCCTAAAAAAATACCAATACTATTTTGGGGGGTTAATTAATATGAAGTATAGTATGATATACCACCCCCCGAAAACCCTACTTTTATTAAGGCCCCTACATCAACAGGTTTGCAGTTCATGGCTTTCTGGGGACTGGAGGTTTGGAGTTTAGGAGTTTTGTGGTCGATCCAGATGCCGCTCAGATGGACTTCTGTGCTCCTTTGCCAACACATCCGGAGTTTCGAGGGATTCCCCAAACTCTAAATCCTACACTCTAACTTTGTAGCTGAGTAGGTACCCCTTAACCTTTTGGGGCTTATATATATATATATATATATATATAGCCCTACCAGAGTTGAAAAAGGTAGCCTTTTTCTGGGCTAGGGTACTCAGCCCCTTAGCAAAGCTGCGGTGGTACCGAGACCCACCCCAGACCCTAATCCGCTCCTAAACTCGTCTACTGTCCTCAAGCCACAGACAGGAGGTCCAAGTAATGCTTGTACTTGAAGGACCATGGGACTTAGTAACTGAGGTTATAAGTAAGGTAACTGTACTCTTTTTTCTTATAACCCCAGTTAAGGTACTTATAACCCCACTTACGAAGTCCCAAGATCCTCCAAGTAGCAGAGCCCAAAGTGAAGATGACTTGGATGCGTGGGGTCAAAGCTCGACTGAAGGCCTCAACCGTGGATTGTCGACTTCCCCCTTCTGGACCTTTTTATAAAGCAATATACCTTAGATGTAAGGGGGGTATCTATGGGCTTTACGGTTTTGGGGTTTAGGGTCAAGTTTAGGGTTTAGAGGGATCTCCAATGTACACTCGTTGATTAAGGGTCCCCACGCTGGTCAGGATGACAGAGAGGAGCCATTTGCAAGGCAGGCCCTGTTTCAGGATGTGTTTTCGTTGTCGGGGTCTGAGGCTGTCGGGTGTAGGGCTAAGCTACTGGGCTGGGTGCTATTTACCAAGTCATTCCAAAACCTAAGCCTGAAGCTTAAGGGTTCTGGGTCTGCGACTGGGTCTGCGCTCAGGGTCGGTTTGGGATTCAGGTTGTTTAGGGCTTGAGAGTTTAGTAGGATTTAAGGGTTTTGTTTTTTGGGGGAGTTTGGCGGGGGTGTGCCGGGAAAGGCCCTCGAAGTTGGCGAAAGCCCTGAAGCCAAAAGGCTCCAAACCCCTGATTGGACTTGTTTGGGGTTTAGGGTTGGGGGACTTAGTAGTTATTTTCTAGACTCAGAACCACAATCAGGATCCGTTTTTTTTTTGGGGGTACCTAAACCTAACAGCCTCTTGAGTACCTGCTTGCGAAGTCAGGTTGTCATCTGAGGTGCCATGTTTCCTACGTTTCATGCGGACTCGATTTCTTTCTTACTATAACAGTGGTGCTCGATGCGTGTGTCGGGGTGGCGACACACCACCCCGCCCGTGCAACGAACACCATGTCGGGTTGATGCAGTCACTGTCTAATTTCGGCATGTTGCTCTCCGACAACTCAATCCTGCCTTGCCTGAAACTCACGGCTCCAACTGAGAAGTGAGCTGCCAATTCAGCAAAAGTACATCAACCTCTGAGCACAGAGAACTCGCGAATAAAGTGATCCGTAAACCCGAAGCCCGAAGCCTATGACCGTGAAGATGTTTTAGGGCACGACCTCAGGCTTTTGGAAAGGGAACTGGCACCACGGGCACAGCACTCTGGCACAATAAAGCCTGCCATGACCCATGGCATTTCTGCAAAGCCATCGAAACCCTACGCCCCCAAACCTTAAAGCCTAAACCCTAAATTCTACTCCGAATCGACATCCCAAACCCTACAGATCACACCCTGTGCCGAAAAGGCGTCGGGACGCTCGAGGCCTAGGCAGCGCTTCATGGATTTAGGGTTTAGGGTTTGGGGTGTGGCCCAACAGACCTACCTTTTTCAGGAACTATAGATAGAAACCAGAATAAGGAACCCCACACAGGTAGGTCTTTTCGGCTACAGGTAAGGTTTGGGATTAGGACTTAGGGTTAATTCGAGGGCTTAGGGTTAAAGGACTTGGGGTTTGGGTACGAGGGTCGAAAGCGTCAGGCTTAGAGATCATGCGGTCCAGGAATTACTTGGGGTTTGGGTGAGCTGAAGGTTTGGGTTTTGGGTTTAGGGTTTAGGGTTTTGGTCTAGGGTTTTACAGTGTATTTGTGGATGTGGGGTTACCAGCAAGACAGCCAGAGTAGAGAGTTGTAGCCACCAAGTCACGTGCTCAGAGAGCCCAATACCCCTTAATTAAGGAATATACCTTAGCCTATAGGGGCCTTTACATCATGGTTTAAGGTATATTCCTTGATAAGGGTATTGGGCTAAACTCTAACACCCTACCTGTACATTCCCGCCGAATCTGAAGCTCCAAACGCTAAAGCTAGTTGGGGTTTTGGACTTGCCCTGTGCATGGGTAGCCGTTTGTCCTTTGTATGTGCAGATGTAGATTTACGTATACATTGTTACATGCCTGATGCACTTACGGGTGTAAGTGCAAGCGTATCTGATTATAAGCTCGCATGATTTGTTGACCTGTTCCGGTAGGATTCAAGTGTACAGAGTCAAAGCCAGCAGAAAACATACGGAGCTTAGAAGAGCTCTCTCTTCTGGAAGCCCCACATGAGGGTTCTCCGAGACCCAAAAGTCGAAAGCATAAGCATCTGAGTAATGCAATCTACCCGTTGTAGGGATCTTAGGTTCAACAGCTTATGATGAGGATTTTTCTGTGTTTTAGTGTTCTCAGGGTAGGACTACGACCAAGACGCGAAGCCCGTCGTGCATACTTGGGTGGGTCTGGGGACTTAGTAGCTAGTTATTTATCGACTTTTAAGCATCATAACCCAATTTGGACCCCTTTTGAGGTACTTATAAGTCTCCTTATATTACCTACTTACTAAGTCCCCGACCCTCCAAGTACCCTACATTTGCAGCCGGAGGTTGCTTCCAGCTGTACCCTGAACCAATGCAACCCGTTTCTGGCGCCGTCGTCGTCGCGATGCTGTGAAGCCTTAGCCCTGATAAAATCCTAAACCCCGAACCCCTGAACCCGATACAGAAACCCTGAACCCCTAAACCCGGAACCCTGAACCCGAAACCCTGAACCCCTGAACCCTAAACCCCTATAAACCCTAAACCCTGAACCCCTAAAACCCGAAGCTCTGAACCGCTAAACCCTAAACCCCTAAACCCTAGAGCCCTAAACCCTAACGCCCTGAACCCCTAAACCCAAACTCCCGGAACACGGAAGCCTGTAAATCTCGAAAACCCAGGGAGCTTGAATAAGGAATTATAGCTTATAGATCATAATATGAAGCCCCTTAGAATTTCAGCTATATAATCCTTATTTAAGGGGTATTGGGCTCTCTAAAACCCGAATCCCCAGACCCCACCCTGACACCCGCGCCTGTTTAATCCTAAGGTTTTTACTTTAACCTACCAAAACCTACTTTTTTTGTGGGGTCCCTATAACATCCATGTTAGGACTTATAAGAGGAGCTTACAAAAAAGTAGGTTATGGTAGGTTAAGGTAGGGTTTAAGGGATAGAAAACAACTCGAGGACTTGCTGTTTCAGATTTTTTTCTCATCCATCAGCCCTATAGTGAAGAAGGGCCCCTTTCTTAAAACCTCCTGGGTGCGCTCAAGTCGAATCAGCCAGGCAGCGCTAGGGGTGGAGGCCTTGAAACCCAATTAAATCCTGAAGCCCTAGACGCCAAGCCCAGTTCGCCGTCAGTGAGTCAGTCCTACACCCCCATCCAATCCTAATTCTTAGGGTTTTGGGATCGCTTGGCGCCTGTCAAGACCCCCACAGATCCTGGCCTTTGCCTTTTACAGCTCCGACAACGTATAGGGTCTAGAGCACAAAGCGTGTGGGTGTTTGGAGTTCTGCAAGCTACAGTTGTTTCTTTGCTGTGCCTTTCTTTTCCAGCCCTGTCGCGAATTGCAAGGCTTCTGAATGGATTTTTCAAACGAAATCCTGCACTAATCTCGAACTCCACAATGTAGCATCTGAATCTCTGCACCTATAGGAGTCCAAAGCCTTCTCGTCAAAGCCCGACTGACGGTCCATGCGCGTTTCCTACCGGCGGAATCGGATGTGCACGCAGTCCCCTTTAACCCGAGGCTGGAAGTAGGCCACTCTGAACCCAACTACAGTGTCCCGCGTTTGTGGCGACATTTGTTCACACGCCAAGCTGCGCCAACTCAAGTGATATCCTAAAACCCATGTGTAGCGGAAGACTGGTCCAACAGGAGACGAAACACCCTATCTAGCAGAAAACTCTGTGTCACAGAAGACACATACATGGACATACAAACCACATTAACTTAATATAGGCGCCTTAATAATTACGTATAGTATTTTGGCGGGGTTCCTTCTTATAAGTGTAGTATCGTATATCCCAAAACCCTATTCTACTTACTAAGGCCCCTACATTGCCAAACCACATGTGGAGACACGAACACGCCTCGACCCCAAACCCGACAGCCCTAAAATCTAATATAGGGGCCTTAATTTAATTACCTATAGAACAATATACCCCAAAGCCTTATTCTAATTGTTAAGGCCCCTACACTAATTCATTATGGCTGGAATACCCTAAGTTGATGACCTTTGTCATCAACACATTATGAACCTGTGCAAAGAGCCGCCTTTAGCATGGTCTCTGGGCCCAGAAGCCTCAACCTTATGGACGACATGCACCTCAAAAGGTTTTCAGGTTCATATACCATATAGGGGTTCATAGTATGAGGGTATAGGGCGCCTACTTATAAGGGTCATTTGGTCCCCAAGGAACATATGAATCCATAGTCCAATGCCGAGACCTAGAGTTGGATGGGACCAAGCCAGACCGAAAGTTGGGAGATGGCGTTGTTAGAGGTTTAGGGCTTTAGGGTTTAGGGCTCCCTAAACCCTAAACCCTAAACCCTAGGGCTTTAGGGTTTAGGGCTTTAGGGTTTAGTTTAGGGGTGTAGGGTTTAGGGCTTTAGGGGTTTGGGTTTAGGATTGCCGCCTTACAGCTTTCCGGCGGCTACTGTAAAGATGCCACAGGGTTTAGGGTTTAGGGTTTAGGGTTAAAATTCTGGAAGGAGCCACGCCCCAAGTATCCCAAACCTGGAAATGCTTCGTTTAAGTCGTTCTTGCGTGGAAATATCACAAAAACGGTAGGTCCATGGACAGCACCCTGCGTCGCACACCCGGGAGCTTGCCTCTGTGATTTTTAGACGTTCCCAGCAGTGCCAAGTTCCAAGTTGGCGTGAGTCAGCTTGTGATGTGTCTTGGAGCACAAGCCCTACGGGTCCAGAGTGCCGAGTTGCAGGTAGGCATACGGTGTTGGTATGTTTAGTGTAGCAACGTAGAACTGCTTGCATAGTCTTGCATGCTGAGTATTGGGCATTCGGACCCTTAGGGAAGGTTTATTTCGACCCAGCATCGGTGAGGCCGACGCAGGGTGACGAGGGCTTTGCGAGCTTTTCTTGGTGGCTTTCTTTCACATCTAACTTTTATTCCGTGCCCAAAAATCGAAGTTCAGTATGAACGTGTATGAACCCAAAGTCCGAAGCCCCTGTGATTTTTGGGCATGTGGGTCTGGGTCTGGGTATATATGGGGGGTTGAGCTCGAACCTTGGAACCCCAAACACTTCAACTCTGATATTTTAATAGGGTTTAGGGTTTAGGGTTTGGGGGTTTAGGGTTTAGGGTGTTCCAGGAATCCATGCCGCCCTCGAAGTGCTCCTGGGTTTTCAATCCCTAAACCTTCCGCTCGAGCCGTAAACCCAGAACCCTAAACGTGGGAACCCCAAAAGGACGTAAGCATAAGCATCGTATAGTGATATCCCTACCATATTGGGCTTCATTTATAAGGGGGTTTATATGGGAGATCCCTATCCTATTTTTGGCTTATGTGCTTTTTGGGGGCCCTATAAACCATGTTCAGGCCTCTTTCTGGCAGTGGATGTGGCGTTAGCTCATGTTACCCTAAGGGTCCAAAGGACCCGATAATCAGGTACTTTGGTTGCGGATAGTAGTTTTCTAGGTCAATATTTGGGAGAGTATATGATTATTAGGTACTTGGACCCTTGGGGCCCTAGGGTTAGTCCAGGATCGGATCCCCTCCAAAGCTTGTGGATGCAAGGCCCACAGTCCGTTTTGTGACTTTCTGTTTCCATGACAGACTCTTGGGGCTTAAGGTTTAGGGTAAGGGTTCAGGGTTCAAGGTTTAGGGTTTGAGGTTTAGGGTTTAGTAAGGGTTTAGTTTTTTTTTGATGTGTGGGGGCCTGCCTTGCAGAAGCCTGACCGATCAAGTGCCATTTTAGCCAATGCTGACGTGTCCTCGCAGGCCAACGTGCAGGAAAATCGCAAGGTCATGCATGAACGAGTAGTAAGTATATTAGGCTTCTGCAGTTTAGGATGGATATTGGAAGGGGGTTAGTCGGGGTTACTTGTACTGCCATTGTAAACACGTGAGGCTTTGAGGCAATTTATGCTTTCAAACCTCGCTGGCTGGCTTTTTGGGCGAAGGTTGCAGGTTCAGGGCTTACTTGTAGTAGGTTGAACCGAATATGTAATAAGGATTTTATACGGTATCCCCAAAAAGAAATTACACTGGAGACTATACTTGAAGGGCCGCGGGACTTAGTAAGAGGCTTATAAGTACCCTAACCCCAATTCGGATCCCTTTTGGGGTACTGATAAGTCTACTTATTCCCTACTTACTAAGTCTACCGACCCTCCAAGCACCCTACATTTGCGGATTCCCTAATAGGATCCTAAATATAAGCCGCAAAAAAGAACCCTAAACCCTAAACCCTACACACCCTAGACCCTAAACCCTAAACCCTAAACACCCTAAACCCTAAACCCTAAGCCTATGGGTATAGGTAAGGCTTGAAGGTTTCGCTCCAGAAGGCAGGCTTAGGATGAGAAAAGTTGCTCCGTGAGCTCTAGGGTTTAGGGTTTAGGGTTTAAGGGTTTATAGGGTTTAGGGTTTAGGGTTTGGGGTATCATGGCTGGGTTGTGTTATAACAGCAGCAGGATTGGTTTGCGGGCATGCGTGCTTAGGGTCAGAAGTAAGGCAAACAATTTTGTCTCGTTTTTCGTGCATGTTTGGGTCTCCTTTCGGGAATATGATTGTCAAGAAACTGGGCCCCGAGGGCTCAACGATCTGTCTAGCGATCCTGGCGATCGATCCGTCTATCTAGCTTGTCATCTTGTTTTTTTATAGCCTTTGCTAGCTGTATATGGGTAGTTCTCTAACTTAGGGCCCCTTTCTAGGTCCCCAATATAGTACGGCACCCTTATAAACAATGACCCTGAAAGGGACCCTAATTTAGAGAACTGCCCCTTTGTGTATATGTTTTTGGAGGCTGCATCTAAAAGGTCTTGCAACTCGTCGGAAACGCGAAACTTCCGCAGCCACCCAGTCGGCTCCAGACTCCCCCGAGGGTCGAGAGCAGGAGGGTGTAGAAGTCTATGATGACCCATTTGGTTAGGTTACGTGCACGGCAAGATAGCGCTATCCATGAGAAAGTAAGAGCAACTGCTTCTTGGTACCATCTAGAGCAGCAAAGGCAGAGGATGAAAGCAACGATGATTACGCCGGAGGATTGTATAGGACTTCAGTCGTCTGGTCACTAGTAAACCAGAGGCTACGTACTCCAGCCTTTTACGCTCCAACAGATGCTCAGAATCAGATCCATCGACCACTAGCTAGTCCAAAAACTTCGAGAAGAGCCTGCAGCCACAACTACACCTAACGATACTCATCTGCAAGATCTTCGACCGAATCTCAACCAGACGGTTTTGCTTGAGCCGGGCTCAGCCATGAACCACAAGGTGGACGAGCGCTCGCGTTCCATTCCCCCTCAGGGTCCATGTACCTACATAATATCCTAGACATACGTCAGCCCGAAGTACCTATGTGGGTACTACCTTAAGACAAAAGCATATACAATAGGAGTACATGGACCCTTAGGGTTCTGGTTAAACAGGTTAGTGTTATGATTACCGTCATTGCGGTTACTATGATTCTTCTTGTTGCTGATGGCTGCTACTGTGATTCGTCTTTGTATTAGGCTTGTGATGAGTGTTGGATTAGTGCTAGCAGCTAGCATGGTTTATTGGTTTGCGGCCCTTGGCCCTTGCCCACGTCGTCCAGCACCTAGCGATCACAGTCACATACTCCTCCGAGTTCCTACAGTTCTTTCCATTCTGCAAGGTAGTTGGGACTTTTCAAGTGTCAGACGCTCGTATGTGTGCGCTTTCATACTCGATCCTTGATTGAAGGAGGGGGCGCTTGGTACATGTTCTAAATTCTACAAGGCACCTTTCGCAGGGACCCACGACTTGTCGCTCCCACCGGGCCCTTAGGGTTTAGGTTTAGGGGTCCATGGCCGGGGTTTCGTGATTAGGGTTGAGGGCTCTGAGGGTGTCCGCCACCTGCGCAACAGGGCGCTGGCAACCTTTGTTTTGTACATCTGAGGCGTTGAAATTCACGCTCCCCTAAAACCCTATAGATCCCAAATCCTGGACTCTTGAGTCTAGCTCCCAATCAACCCTTGACACCAAGCCCTCAACACTCAGCCATTAGCCTTCCACTGTAGCCGAGCCTATCGATCACTAAACTCTAAAGCTCTCGAGATCGGGATGCCCCTCCCCCCTCTCACCATGTAACCGTCGAATGTGCGCCTCCAAACGAGGGGTGGGCCGGGGTAAGTGTCGAACTGCTTTCTCTAGAGTTAGATGTTCGTCGTGTCCCACGCTCTGGATGAGGGATAGGGCTAAAGCGTTAATGGTACTGCAGTTGCTACAGGGTGCTATAATAGGGTCCGCTTTACAGGAACTTTGGGGTTCTAAAATGTAGTGTCCCCTCAGGGGCTTCCCCAGAGCAGCTGCGACTACTTGGATAGAAGGAATCAAGTGAAGTATATTTTAGGTCTGGCTTGCCTTCACAGGTACATTCTGGGCTGTCTGGGCTTGGCCACCGCCCGGTAGTAGTGGTATTACGAATGCAAGACTGCAGTTAAGAGCTAGCACAACCGCAAGTATCTCCCGTGATTGAAGCTCACGTGATTAGGGGAGCTTTGTATCTGGCAGGTGGAACACCCTGCAGCGGCACTTTGCCTGCAAGTGGTGGGGAAATAAAGCAAGGTCTTCTTGGCCTGGCATCCTTTATTCCAGCGGCTCACAGCCTGTGGGTATATATGTTGGGCTGCTATGTATCCGACTTATGGTTCGAGGTCCACCCGTAGCTGCTAAAGCCGTCAGAATATCGAGACTCTAAAACCTAAGCCCTAAACCCGGAATTTTGAGACTCCGGAGAGTCCTTCGGATACACCTAAACCCTAAACCCTAAACCGTCGGTAGAACACATCCTGAGCCCTACCCTGCGGTCGCTGGTCGCTCTCGGCTTGCCATTAATCCCGCGTCAGGGTTTAGGGTTTAGGGTATCAAGAGCTGGGAGTTTAGGGTTTAGGGTTTAGGGTTTTAGGGTTTAGGGTTTAGGGTATCAAGAGCTGGGAGCTTAACTGACCAGTTTAAGAACCCCTAAGGGTCCATGTACCCAAATAGTAGAACATTGGCCCTAAAGTACCCATATAGGGACTACATTAAGGCCAAAGTATATACTATTTGGGTACATGGACCCTTAGGGACAACTAGCAGGTTCCGGAAACAGGGAGAGCAGAGCCAGTGTTGGAAGGCTCATGAGCAACTTTTCGCAGACTTCGACGTACCTGGGCTTGGGTGATAGCTATTGCTAATGGAGGACCCCGCACCGTGATGTAAAACCCCACACCCCGAAGCCCCATCAGCCCCATGAGCCCGAGCCCTCTCCACATGTTCCAAGGCGCGGCGTACTCCCCAGGCGCCGCGGGCATCGCAGGTCCAGGAGGTTGCGCTCTCAGTTCTCGATCTTAAAGGTCCTAAACCCTAAACCCCATAAACCCTAAACCGTACTATAAAGGAGCCTGTCAAGGGAACCCTGAAAGGAACCCGTAGAGGAACCCCTAACGAGCTCTGAACGCGACTAGGGTGTCAGGACTTAGGATTTAGGACTAATCCCTTCCCCCTATTATTAAAGGCCCCCCCCCCTCTAATATTAAAACTGGATTTCGGCGGTTTGGTTTTAATATTAGGGG
>CAJNDV010035209.1:0-13173 GCA_905221635.1 Symbiodinium sp. CCMP2456
TGGTCTTCTTCCAAGATAAGCCCACGACCCTAAAACCCTCCCTAGGACCTTTGCATTGGCAGAGGGTTTAGGGTTTAGGGTTTAGGGTTTAGGGTTTAGGGTTTAGGGTTTAGGGTGTAGGGTGTAGGGTAAACACGAGACCCTGGACCCGAAACCTCAAACCCTACCTAAATCTTCAACCCTCAGACTACTATGATTGCTGTAAGGGCCCTACACCGAACCCTAAACCCTAATTTAGGGCTCAGGGTTTGGGCCTTTCCCATTCCTGCCCAGAGGCACCCAGCTGCCACTAGATTCTAGATTATCCTGACATAAACCCCTGCCTACACCCATATAGGTAGTTGTCAAAATCATGGTCCCTTTTTGGGGCACCCTAATTCATAGGTGCCGTATTATAATAGGGACCCAAGAAGGGACCATCATTTTGACATCCACCCATATATAACCCTACATAAACCGGACCTAAGCCTGACGCAAACCCGGCATAAGCCCATTAAGAATCCTGTATGAACCCGATATAAGCCCTGTAACTAAGTAAACCGTATAAACACCCCACATGGACCCCGCGAGACATCAAAAGTCTTATAATCAAGGACCTTAATGGTTAGAATAGGGTTTTGGGGCCCTTTATACGATAAAAATTTGAAGGAACCCCCGAAATAATATCGGTAATTCTATTAGACAATTTAAGACCCCAAAAGCCTGTAGCCCAGATACATACGGCGACCACTCCCGCTCGATCGAAGCGGATCTTCTCGCCGAGGGCACCTCTTCGACTGTTGTTGAGAGTTTAGGGTGTTGGGTTTAGGCTTTAGGGATCAGGGTATAGTCTCCATTGCAGTTCCTTTTCGGGGTTACCTTATAGGATGCTAAATATAGAATCGGTTAAACCCAAAAAAGGAACTACAATGGAGACTACAGGTAGGGTTTAGGACATTTTGGGGGGGGCTTTTAGGGCTTTACGGCTCTAAGGCTTTAGGGTCTTAGGGTTTCGGGTTTAGGGCTTTGGGGTCATAGGGTTTCGGGCTTACGGCTTTTTCGGTTTGGGGTAGACGTCTCTACTATCTGGAACAGGGTTTCCTTTGAAGGGGTCCGCAGAGGCACGGTTTAGGGTTTATAAGGTGTGAGGGACTTTAATTATAGGCTTGTGGCTGTAGGGCTGTCGCATAGGGCGTAAAAGAAGCTATAGTGCATGGGGCCGCTGGGTTGGGTCATGTGGCCTGAAGGTTTTGGATTGGGCGTCTAAGGCCTCAATGTGGGGGAGAGTTGAGGATTGAGGGCTCAGGGTTGATATGAATCTGATGTAGGAACCTGATCAAGAAAACCTGGCCCTATAATACCAAATCTGAGGATTCATGAGAGAAAACCGATAAAAGCGGGTCAAGGCCTGGGGTTTCTTCATCAGGCTCCGATGTTAGGCTTGTGAACCATCGGGCCAGTGTAGGAGACAGGCCTTCATGGTCAGACTCGGGTGTTGGGGTACTAGGGATGCCTGGGGAATACAAAATTGCTAATTTTACTAATATAGTACAGAATAAAAAATATAACCCAGCTAATATAATAAAAATCTATTCTGATAAAGTGTATGAGAAATTACAGGTTGTCCTAACAAATCGATCGGGCCATGCTGCGCGAAGAGCCGGCTTCACGAGACGGAATTCCAGACACCTCAAGGCCACCCAAGGCGCCTTCATTTACGGGCCGTGCCCAGTAAAGTACTTCCCGTTTCTGCGACATGCAAAAGCCCGGATTCTCCGTCCCTGCCCTAAACCCTAAACCCTAAACTGGGCACAAAACCTTTAGGGCTCAGGGTTGCTGTACGTACCAGAATCGAGGTTCAGGGATCTTAGACTTAAACCCCCAAGTTCCTAAAACATATACCGCAAAACTTGAACCCTGAACACTATGGGTCCCCAACTTCATCAGCCGCAAACCCAAACCTCTCTAGGCTCTGTAGGCCCTAATGCCCAATGCCCAAGTAAGTCCTAAATCCTGAGCCACAAGCCATAATGGCCATACTGCACACTTCGGAGTAATACCCCACCCTCCCTCATTTTCGAGGGCTACGAGTAGCATTCAGTGCTTCTAAACCCCTAAACCCCCAAACCCTGCAACCATAAACCCCAAACCGTGAACCCCTAAACCCCCAAACCCCGCACCCCTAAACCCCAAGCCGCAAACCCTGCGGCTGCAACCCCGCCTCCATCGTTGAAGGCCACTGCAGAACCAACCTGCGCAGCCCCTGTGCAGATCAGGGGTGGTGTGTTTGCGCGTTTCGGGGGATGGGCTCAGAAGGGTTTTGCCCTTTTAGGGATTAGGGTTTAGGGCCCTATAAGGGCTTAGCGATTTCAGAATTTACAGTTTAAGGCTTCGCGGTTTAGGGTTTAGGGCTCTGGGTTTTGGGGGCTAGGTTGACGTATCATGGGTTTATACCTTAAGAACCCAAAACCTATTTTTTGTAGGGTCCCTATAAATCCCATATTAGGGTTTAGAATAAGAACCTACAAAAAAGTGGGTTTTGGGTTCTTAAGGTAGGATTTAGGGATGACGTTCTTGGAGTGGTTGGGTGCCTTGCGCAATAATTTCGTTGGGGTCGAAACAGCTTTCACCGGCTTGAAGAGTTGTAAGAAGGGTGCATTGGGTGATATTGGGTTTGTGGGGCTGCTCGCTTCGTGGATTCCAGGAAGGCTTGTGACAAAAGTGCTGTGTGTCATGCAGACATTGCATGACCTGTAATCCCCGCACCGAGCCTCTAACAAAACATGTTTCAGCCATAAAATCCCTAAACCCTAAACCCAACCTCCTACGCCCCAAACGGTTCTTCCCAAATACTGAAACACTTCAGTTCAAGGCCCGCTGAATGCAGCCGTGCAGCGATAACTGCACTGATCCTGCTCTGGCCGGCTTTCGAACTATGAATGCCTATACCGACCCATCAATCTTATATGAAAAAAGCATTAAAACAACTATAACAACCGTTCTACATTACATTGATATTGTGAAGGAAACAACCACAACAATCGTTATTACCAGGGATTTAGGGTTTAGCGCCCAGGCTTCTACCGGGAGATTCTTTAAAGTGCGGAGGTCCTGTTTCCAGGAACCCCTTCTTTACTGCACCTGGGGCTGGGTTGAGGGTTTAGGGGTTAGGGTTTAAGGTTTAGGGTTTAGGGTTTAGGGTTTAGGGTTTAGGGTTTAGGGCGCTTAGGGTTTCACTAAAGACAGTGCTCGCTATAATGATCTGCCAACGAGTCGCCACGGCAAAACTAACATTCAGGAGCAGGGCTTCGTCTGAGAAAAGCGCAGTTGACCAGTAGCGTGCCAAGGACAAGGTCAGGCGGTCGCCCCGAAAGACGTTGCCGCGCTTGACCACAGTGTTACCCCTAGTCTCCACTGTAGTCCCTTTTGGTTTTAGGGGTTGCCTTGTAGCCTCCTAGATATTATTGTATTGGTTAAACATGGAGACTATAGGTAAGGTTCAGCGCAGCAAAGCCCCCGCTGGAAAAACAAACCAGCCCTGCCGTCACTGGGAGCGTTCTGTACAAAGAACGGGTTGCTCAGTGGACCTATAGTCTCCATTGTAGTTCCTTTCTGGGGATACTTTATAAAATCCTTAATATATAATTGGTTAAACCAAACAAAGGAACTACAACGGAGACTATAGGGAGCACTTCCAGCCCCCCCCCCCCGCTTGAGTGACGTGATCTCCGCGCGTTCATCGGCGGACCTCTGGCCTAGATAGGCGACGAGCACGGAGCCCAAGAGACAGATGCCACGCTACAGGTCCAGTGTCTCAACAGACCGTCCAGCTTTCATAATAAAGAAATTTTCCAGGATATCCCTATCTTAATGTTGTTTGTTTATTTGCTTTTTTGGGGGCCCTCTGGGAGAAAAACTGAGAATCTAGGGGGACTTGGTTTAGGTCGCCACTCGCGTCTGGGAGTGCACTTCAGGGGGTGGCGGGGAATGTCAATGACCAACGCGGACGAAGATGAGCACCCAAGCCACGATTTAGAGTTTAGGGCGTAGGGCATAATAAACCCTAAACCCTATAAAGCCTAAACCTCAGATTAGCTGGTGCCTGGGGGTTCCGGGTTGGAGCTAAAGCCGAAACCACTGCTCAGCCAAGGTCCAAATTTCGTGCGGGCCAAAAAAAGGAGATGCTTATGACCAACGCAGCCTCTAGTGTTTACGGCGTTTACGGTTTACTAGGAGCTTGGTCCAGGGCCCAGTTGCAGCTGAGGGTTTGTTGATTTAGGGCAACTCCAAACCCTAATCCCTCAGCCCTAAACCCCAAACCCTCAACCCTAAACCCTAAACCCTGAACCCCAAACCCCAAACCCTAAACCCTAAACCCCAAACCCTGAACCCTCAACCCTAAACCCTCTTCTTGGTTGATTTAGGGCTTGCTCTTCTTGGTTGGGGTGGAAATTTGCTTGGGCCTACTTCCAACCCCAGGCAGTACTCGGAGTCGTTGTGGAGTATGGCCTCGAAAAGGGGCTGAGACAAAGTCTTCGGACTACGGCCTACTGGGGATGCATAGTCGTAGTCTAGGTTTAGGGTTTAGGGTTTAGGGTTTAGGGTTTAGGGTTTAGGGTTTATAAGTCTAGGTTGACAGATTTCAAGGGCTGTGAAAGCCATGCTCTCTCGACATGCGTGCTTCCAGGCTGTATGCGTGCTCCCTCGAGTGCCCTTTCTGTGAAGTAGTAGAGAGATATGTCATGACATGTTCGGAAGTAGAGAGACATATCATGACTGTCATGACAGGTTCGGGCGATGCTTCAGATTTCAGAATAGGTTGGGACAATGGTAGATTTTTCGGCAATGGATGCTGCTTTGCGTTCCAGAATGGGAACCGTTGTTCCATGGATGGAGTCCCATCCAAGCGAGCAGCGTTTTTTGGACCTCTTGGAGCTTGGCCCTGGCTTTGTGAGCAAGCCTTTGGCACAGGAGCCCTGGTTAGAATAAAAGAGTTGCATTTCAGGGGAATTGAGCGATGCTGTTGTAGTTCGACTTAGCCTTCTTATTTTCAGGAAGGACTACGCACGGCCCACCTCGACGGCAAGCAGCACGAGGGCGAGTCTGTGGTGGTGCCCGCGGGGCAAGACCTCAGCCCCTTGGCATATCAATTATAAGTTGCTTGCATCAATACGTGGGTTTCTGGTGCCGCCAATTTGCTACAATTTCTGAGGCTTGCAAATGGCCAGCCGACTTTATCCCCACGGCTGTTGCTATGCCCTGTGCCTCGGCTGAAGCAAGGTAGGTCCGGAAAGGGAGTGCGATTGGAATCCAATTTTTGTGTCGCTCAGACCCTTCCGCGGACCTGGCACCAAGCAACAGGTGCCGAAGGTCGCAGTGGCTTGCCTTGAATTGATTGGTTCATGATGGATATGGCTAGGGCCTGCATGTTTTCCTCATCCATATCAACCTGAGGAGTTCTGCTGCGACATGCTCGTGTTTCTTCATTGCATCGGTGCCCGGTCCGTGTTCCACATACCGCAGAATGTTGCCCCGGATTCAGGAGCGGTCTGGGTGCCTGGGAGTTTCCCCCCTTGCCACTTGCACCCCTCTGTGTCGCAGGAGACGGTGGATAAATTGGGGCTGCACAAGAACCTGATTCTGATGAGTTCATTTGGATCCCTCCAGCAGCCGCTCGTTTTATTGTTGTATCTGCAAGCCTTCTGGTTTGTGACATTAATTGAAGCAGCGGTTGTGCTTGTCATGTCATTGAATTCATCTTCCAAGGGCACCAACGGTGTTATTGGGCAGCGACCGATTTCTCATATGCTCCCTGAAGCACCTCGGGCAACGGATGGGCCCAGTGCGACTCGTTTGGAAGCTAAGCAGCTTTGTTAGGTCGCATTGTTTGTCGGTTGTGCGAAGTGCAGTGAGATGGATTGGGTTGTGTATGAGGTTCAAGGAGATGAGCTTGGCCAAGCGGGATGCCAGGATTAATGATTGGATGAGTGGGATCATTATCACTGGCACTTTCTGCTTTGCTGCCACTTGTCTGAATTGCTGCAGCTGAGATCTTGGTCTTAGTCTTGGGTATCCATTAGCGATTGATCCGAGGTGTTGGAGATCATCAAGCTCCGCTATGATGCCCATGCCGGCCGTGTTCGTTTGGGCTTCCTGACGGCGCCCGGGATTCTCGATGCCCGGGCACGCGACCTCCTGGAGCAGGCACGACCCCGACACCAATCCCCCATCTTCCACGAGCAGCAAAGCTCAGGACCTGGATGAAGTGCTCTACATCACCCGCGGCTCCCTCTCGAGCTACCGCTTCAAGCCGATTCGTTTGGATCCGACCTTCAGTCTTTTGGAGGACTGCCTTTAGATTAATTGCGATTGAGGTCGTTCAGCCGTGGTTGTCGGAACTTTGTTGTTATCCTCGGTCTTGCGGTTTTGATACTCGCAGGAGCCAGATTTCTTGGTGACCCGATCGGTCGATGTTGGAGTTGTGCCTTGTCTGAATACGGTCTGGGTTTCTGACTTTGTGAGCCAGCAGAACAGAGCCAGCTAAGTTTTGGGGCTGGTTTCTTGGATGGGCGCCTGCTGGGTTTTAGGTTAGCCGCGAACTTCGGCGAAGTGTTTTCAGCACGGTTTATGAATATCTGAGTCTGTGACGGCAGCTCCCGCAGCGGCTCCGGCTCCTGCCGTCGGCGGTGGCGGCGAGGAGTGGTTTCCCTGCTGTTATTTCCGGGGGTTGTGGGTGGGAGTCTGGGTGTGTGAGGCTGTGGGGTTCGTGGCCCAGACTTGGGATGGAGATTGGGATAATTTCTGGGCATGATTCTGTTTCTTCTGCAGGCCTGGGAAATCCTTGGAGCTGCGGGAGCCAGCTGATGCGAGCTTCCCGTATCTTGGCACGCCAATAGATCACTTTCTTTCTTGCCTGCACAGAGGGTTGGTTTCATTGGCTGGTGTTGTGTTTCGTGGTTCAGAGTGCGATCGCTTCATTCCACGCAGAGTTTTAAAGTCTGACGATATTTCGCTGATTCGTGCCATTGGCACAAGTGACGGACCAAGGCGGCATGATTTCGCCACCGGCCCGCCCACTGGCTTCGTGCCCGGGATTTAACTAATGTCTGTGGCTACACTAGAATGTTCGAGAGCATCGTCTGCTTAATTAGTGTCACAGTGTCAAAGTGCAGGCTTTGCCCGTAGCTTCAGTTGGGCTTGCCGAGCCGCTGGTTGTACGAGACGACTAGAAGCCAGCATAATACACCTCACCTTTTGGACTGCTGTCGCCTCTCAAGCAATCGCCTCAATTCAGGACACCTGGCTTCAGATCTTTGGCTGGCTGGTGTTACCAAATTCATAATGAAGTTCCGAACCCGACCGCTCTGATATGGCTGTTTTGCTCGCTGAAGTCTCTGTTCGTGCTCTCGCACGCTGACATGATGGCCACTTCTTGAGGCCCCCAGTGTAGTTCATTCACCGTTGCATCTTAGGTGCAAATTTCAAGGACATGCCGGGCCACGGGGACTTCAGCACCAATGATCTATGCGATATGACGACTATTGTATTGGTTGCTTTATTATCGATGGCCGCTTGGATGAAACAGATACCCTGTCGCCAACTGGTGTGCTGTGCTTGAAGGACTCCTGGCCGGGCCTTGGGTTTAGGGGCCTACTACTAATAAGTAGTTTTATTTAAATTTAGTTAGTAATGACTAACTTATTTATCGTTCGAGTTGTTGTGACCTACTACTTACTGTAAAGATTACTAAGACTACCGTGTGTAATGCAATAGCCAATGGCTAAGTAACATTTGCTACAGCCAATCCCTGAAATAGTTCTGCACCTTAGACTTTAGTTAGTTTCAAAAGGCTTTGGCTGTGTGGCTAATCCACAGACAGAGTCGAGTAGCTTGCAAGGCCGGGTCGGTGCTGGCTGATGAGCAAATAGGGCTCGGGGTTTTGAACAATAACTATGTTATGTGCCCCGAGTCAGCAGTCTCAAGTTGTCAGTCAAAGCCAGCGCCGCGACCGACGAGTCGCCAGGCTGCTGTAGATCCTTGACAGCAGTGGGCTGCCAAGTGACCAAAGTAAAGTTTGCTGCCTTTTCGTGAATCACTGACATGACAGTGTCTGACTGAATTCTGAAGCCACATGAGAATTGCATTCGAGCAACAGCTACACCTCCTGACTCGTGCTGCCTGGCTTTAGAAGGAAGGGTGATTCAGTGATACTGCTTGTGTCATAACTGTTCATTTTAGACTAGATGAATAGTCGGGTTTCCGAAGAACCCAGAACCCTAAACCCTAAACCCAAACTTGGGGGCTCAATCTTTATCAACTACTCAACTTGCTGTGGAAGTCTCCGCTCCTGTTAATTGGGGTCTCTTTTGTGGTGTGCCGACGATCGCGATCGTCTAGCTTTGCCCCTCGGCTTATGGCGAAGATTGTTCAGAAAGGATTGACAAGGAGCCCCTTTGCCGGCAGTGCTGTCGCTACGGATCCGACGTTGCTTAGGGCTTAGGGTTTGTGGGTGCTTAGGATTTGCGGGGTCCTACTAGCTCCGGCAGGAGCAATTCTACGAGAAGTGTGCAAGCCGAGCCGCCGCCGGAGGAAGGCGAAGCGAGATCTTTCATGATGAAGACGGCGGTGAGATCGCTGGACGAGGCCTTTGGTGCCACGGGAGCTTGGGACCCAATTTTGGTTACTGTCTGTCACTGCTGGCCCCACGCAACAGTCGCACGTTTTCCATGTGACCGTAGCCACGATCGAGACTGAGCTCAGGAAAAGCCGGCGACGACAAGGACAAGAAAAAAAAGAAGGATCCCAAGGACAAGAAGAGAAAGGACAAGAGCAAGAAAAAGAAAAAGAAGGGTCGCTTGTATCTGCAATCAGTCTTCTGTCAGTGGGAGAGCATGACTCAAGCGCCAATTGCAAACCGGAGTGAACATCCCAGGCAGCTCCTCGTCGTCGTCCTCGAGCAAGGACGAGACGAGCTCCTTGGAGTCGGCGGATGTCGATGACTCCGCCGCTTTGTTCGGCCTTTCAAAGAAAGAGCTGCAGAAGTCTGAGGAGATCTTCAAGATCAACGACATGCCAAGCAGGATGATGGGGTTTGTGCTGTCGCAGGTAACAGAAATGATCTCCGCTACAGACGTCTATGAGTGTGGGGGCGAGCTGGATCCTCGGCTCAGCTTGGTTTTGGGTTTCGGGCAGGGTGCAGGGTTTTAGTGGCAACGGGGTTGTGAATCAGGATAGCAGTTCTGTATTTCAGCTGTAAATCATTGTGCTTCATATGGTTTTGGTTTTGCTTTCTAGCCAATCATAGAAATATGGGCAATGTCACTTCGGGTTTCTATCCCTTCCTTATCATACGTGTGTGTGTAAACTTGTCCTGTTCTCTGTAGTGATAGAAACAGATAGACAATGAGTTTGAGGAAGACGACTCTAGCTGAAACTCGAATACCACCCTTCCCTGCCTTAGCCTTTCCGATATGCCCACTTATTGGTGAAACCTGAATAATAATAATAATAATAATAATAATAATAATAATAATTCGTCATAACTAGAACAATAACTAGCAAGTGATCCTGAACGAAAACCAAACACAAAACTAAACATAGCAGCAGTGTCAATCTAAGTGCATGTGTATGTATGGGTATATATGATATAGGATTATCTACATGCATACACTTCTGTATAAACACACATAACGTACATATATATATATATGTGTGTGTTGATATATATATGTATATACACACACGCACACCTACTAGTGTATACTTTACACACACACATTTATTTATTTATTTATATATTATACACGTTAAGACATAATCTTTCTATACCTAATACCTATTTATCTATCTATCTATCTATCTAGCTATCTGTCTATCTATCTATCTATCTACCTATCTATCTATCTATCTATGTACCTGTCTATGTGTATATATATATATATACACATGTGTAAGTGTGTAGATGTTTCTACATAACAATATCCGTATCTATCGAAAATACTGACTGAGATCCAACCTCTCTCGTGCCGCCTACGCAGGAAACCCTTTTGCTCTCCCGGGAGAAGAAAGCAGCCAAGCAACGCCAGAAGGAGGACAAGGAAAAGTTTGCTTTCGAGGCACACAGCAATGTCTGAACGGAGTGCACGCTCTTGCCAGTTTGTGCGATGGGTGTTCGGAGTAACCTTAGATTGGCGGGCTTTGTTTATGATATTCCGGAACTCGAATACGGCTGCTCCTGTTTCTGGGTTCAGGCGGGCCATCTTGGACTTCGCGGCTTAGGGTGTCTTAGTAGTAATTAGCTTCGGCGATTAGGTGCTTTTGGGGCTGAAGTGCCGTAGCTCGGTGTCTGTGTGTGAGACTTATGGACGATACGCAAACTGTACTGAGATCCCCGCTACCGAGACCTATTTTCACAGCAGGCTTCGTTGCTTGCTGTCCTGGTCCTGGGCCCTAGGCCTTTGGCCGAGCCTCATAATTATGACCTGGAACCCACACTTATATAAACAGCAGCCTACGCCCTGGACAACAAATAAATAAATAATATTGCTAGGTCCCAGGTGCGAGACAACCGCTCTCCCGTTAATGTTCCGACCCCAGCCCGCACCCCGAACTACGAATACAATCCTAATACTCCGTCGAAACGTACACCCCTAACCCCAGGAGCCTTAATAAAGAGATGCATCCTTGCCAGGGTCGCACCGCCTCGACGATATGGTGCAAGAGGATGAACGAGGTGATGCATGCTCGCCACTTGCCAGGATTCCAGGATGTGCGATTCCACCTTCCGGTAGACTAAATTTCGGGCGGGGCTTATTTTCAGATTTGGGCTTAGGTTCGGGGCTTCCGGTGCCGTTGGGGTGCTGGCTCTTGTGGATATGGAAGGGTGGCTTGTTTTGTTATTGTGGGTTCAGCAGACAGAAGCCGGGACTAGGGACACTAATATCTGGAACCTCTGTAGTCGTGAAACATTGTAACATAGCAGTCCTTCGGCCGCGAAGCAGGGAATACTTTGTCAGTTCTGGCTGTGGATTCTGTAGCAGGCTGTAGCTAGTATGCCAGGCACAAACCCCATAGATAGTCGCTGCCCTACTAACGAACCCCTGCTTCAACCGAACCTGCCGAGACCCCGAAAGCCCAAAAGGTGTGTGGCCCAGAAATGAATTTTGAACCATGTCAGCTTGAGCTAAGTCACGGGGCGACCGCCGAGTGCAATTGCTGTGGGCAATGCAAAGACCTTGGCCGATTGCTCGGCAGCCGTTCGGCTTCTGTATCGCAAGAACGCGAGGAGCTGGGTTTGGGATTTGTCAGACACAATAGTCACTATAAAATGTTATATAAATATCTATAGGTTACGCAATCTTGAGAAAACTTCTACTATTATTATTACAATCAACCAAACCCTGCAAGTATTGCACCCCAAAGAAGGACCCTAATTAATTAAAACCGCCAAACCCCAAAGGCTGACCAACACCCTCAGAAACCTGTCAGGAGGAGCGGCGGAAAGGAAGCCCTGCAGAAGAAGATCGGTGCTCTCTTGAACAAGCACCACGAGGCGATGTTTCAAAACTAGGCCTAGGCTTCAGATTAGATCAAGGCAGTGTTTCATTGATCGCGCCGAAGTACCACCGTAGCCTTGTTTGGTCCGTCTGGCCTGAGTTACACATTGCCCGAGATTAGCATTTGGGAGGCTGCTATGCAAGACCTGAAGCAGCAGCTAGGAAAGGATGATAAGAAGAAAGACAGCAAAGAGAAGGAGAAGGAGAACCGGCGGGCAGCGAAAAGCCTGCCGAGCTCAAGCGGCAAGAAGCGGCTTCCGCCCCCAAAACGCAAAAGGGAGAATAAGAAAAGAAAGGATGATGTGGATGATGATGATGATGATGATGAGGATGATGTGGAGGAGATGAAGGCAAAGGCTAAGGAGAGGGTAAAAGCTGGGTCCAGGAAGGACCCGGAGGATGATGATGATGACTACAAGGGCCCGGAGGATGTCCCCAGCCCGCCCTCGGATCCAAGCAGTGGTGCCTTCAGCGAAGCGGAGGATGAGGCTGCAGAGGATTCCCCAGAGGAGGGAGAAGGTTCGGACGCGGACATCTTCAAGGAGGACTTCGCTATGGATCGGAAAAAGACGGAGGTTTTGGAAGAGGCTCCGAAGAAGGGCCTTTCCACAAAGGTCAAGGCAGTGCTTGGGAGCATGAACGCAAAGCTCGTGGAGACCTTCCCCACGCACCTCTCTGAGCCATTCTGCTGCACCTATTTAGAATCATTATTCTGCCAGGATCTTGTTATTTCATGTTTCTGCATGCACTCTGATGATCGAACTATATCGGTCATTGCACTGCACAGGTCCGACTATGCCAACTGGGTCAGGATGCTGGGCCAGGAAGATCTGCTACAGCTTGAGGATGTTCACACGGCTATGCAACTGTCAGGCTGAGTCTTTGCTCTTGAGATTAGAGAGCACGAATCGATTGGAATTCTAAGTGTTTCGCAAGTTCGTCCATACTGTTGCCTGTGTAGAGGCCCCTTATCCGAGAACCTCAGCCCGGGCAAGCCGTTCTACAACAAGATGAGTGTGAAAGGCAAAGCCGAACTGGATGCATGGTCGAAGAGAATTGCGAGTGGAACGGCCACGTGCCTGCATCTAGGGCACTACATGAAACCTTGCATTACAAGAACTAATATAGTTTAATTTGGTCCTGCTGCATCCACGAGGCTTTCCACACTCCCAATCGCCGGCCAACCTCAGCTGCTGTTAATTTTCACGAGCTCGGGGGTTTAGGGGGAAACCCGTTTTTGAGGCATGTGCATGTTTTTCATGGTTGTTTGGCAGCTGAAATTGCGCGCGTCAGTGCGGCATGGGCTCAAAAGACATGTCTGTGCAACCCATTGTGAGCATGAATTGTAAAAAACTTGTCATATGTTCAACGGACCTCTATCAGACTCTATCATCTATAAAGATGTATTCGTTGGAAATGAGACAAGCAAGCAAGGGGCAGCTGTAGTTTCCAGCAGTCCGGCCACGGCCCACGGCGTGAAGAGGAGGACCGACAGTAGCAGTTTTAGAGATGCAGCCGTTGCAAGTCATGAGTGGAAGTGGAAGCATCATTGAAGCATACATGATCCATGGCACAATCCTGGCTCAAGGCTGATGGCAGTTGAAGATATTAGAGAAACCGGTGGTTTGTTTAAGGAGGG
>CAJNDV010035209.1:13273-24967 GCA_905221635.1 Symbiodinium sp. CCMP2456
CCCTCTCCCTCCCTCTCCCTCTCCCCCTCTCCCTCTCCCTCTCCCTCTCCCTCTCCCTCTCCCTCTCCCTCCCCCTCTCCCTCTCCCTCTCCCTCTCCCTCTCCCTCTCCCTCTCCCTCCCCCTCTCTTCTTCTGTTTCGCTTGCAGGACGAAGTGACCTGGAGCAAACTTCAGAGAAGGCTGCTCCACGTGCTGAGCCAGGCGGCCGAGAAAGAGCTGTCGTCGCTGGCGGATCCAGAGATGCCTCCGCTGCAAGCCGGGGATGCATTTCATCCCGCGACAAAGTTCCCTCGCTGCAAACAGATGGCTGTGCTCACACTCCTGTCACTGCTGTGTTGCCGCAGACAGCACTGTTGTTAGCCCCATGAATTCCCTGCCAAATTGCAGGGATGGCAGAATGCTTCGAGGAGATTGCAAACCTCGGGCACAGATGGCGATAGATCGATTCATGTCGAGAGGCGGAGGCTTCTGCAGCAGCTCTTCGGATTTATGCTTGAAAGAGGTTGGCCTCGAGAAAATGTGTCCCGGAGACTACAGCAGGACCCCCTAAGACATAGTATAAGGGAGTTTTTATTTGATACCCGAGCCTAAGTGTCTTTTAATCTTATTATGAATATAGACCTTATAACCTTACACGGTGAGTTTACTTCTAATTCCTTAGCTCTCGCAGGACGACGGCTGACTTCATGTGCCGATATATGCGAAAAATGGAGCTGAGCATCAGCAAGGCCCACCCGATACGCCCCCCCACTTCACACGTTCATTTGCATTCTTGATTTCGGGAGGCTCTAGATTCCATGACTTTCAAGTCCTTCGGCATTGTCTGCGACGCCAGCCCGAAAGCCAAAATGGATGCCTCTTGAATACAATATGCAATGCAGGCTAGTGTTTCTTGTCATTGTTGTTTGTAATGTGGCGGCTACCATCGCAAGGTCTGGTTGCCACTCTTTTTCTGGCCTGACACGATTGGGCTGGGGACACTACAGAGGCTTAGTGCCTTGCTTCCGTCCACCGCCACCTCGGACTCCAAGCTGGAAGCTTGCGGTTTGATTGCCGACAGCCGCACGCGCAATGTGCTGGGCGAGACAAAGAAAAGCGAGCTTGCCAAAAAACTGTGGCTTGGTTTGCAATGGTGCAGTTTCCGTCCACGAATGTGCATTGTAAGCTTTGTGTACGAATGTTCGCACATCACATACCGAGGCCCAAAGCACTCAACAGCATCAAGCAAGACAAGTTGGCCAGCCGTCAAGAGCTGAAAGCACTGATGTGTGTGATGAGCCAAGTAGGAGTGGATATCGACCAGTGCTGGCCGCAAGATCCCTTGATTCCACGAGTCCCCGGCAGAGAGGAGAGAAAGACACATGAAGTTGGTTCCGAGAACTTCGCCTTTATCTACGACAGAGAAACCGGCAAGAGCCGGTGGGATGTTCCGATGCCCACTGCCGGCCATCTGCGGCTGGTGGTGTGTGCTGACCACGGCTCTCCTATGCACACGTGCTTCCAGTTCTTAGCACAAGCCGGGGCAAGCATCCACCTCATCCGCGATGAGCTGCTTTTTAGTCGCAGATTTGTTTGCCTAACTCCCGTAGTCACAAAGTTCTGGATAGCCCCGATCCGAAAACCCTAAACCCTAAACCCTAAACCCTAAACCCTAAACCCCAAACCCTAAACCCTAAACCTTAAACCCTAAACCCTAAACCCAGGCACAAGCTGAATGCACACCAGGGAAGAGTGACTTCCTGCAGCCCGGCCATCTCACGTTTCTTGGTGATTACTCAGAACACTACAATAATCTTAAGGATATGGGGTTACAACTATCAGTAATGATATTTTTTCTTATTTTCGAAGTACTTCCCAGCAAACCTTCCTGATACCCAGGGATGACAATGCTATGCGGCTGGCTCTTCAGAGCCCGCAAGACCCCGTGGCATACGCAGGGCTTCGGCAACCTTTTGAGCGAGGCTGGGGCCAGGTACATGCAAACAGCACCGCAGCTGCATTGATCCGAACTGATGGGCACATCCTATGTAACCACGACCGAAACTCTGATCTTACTACATTAGCTAGCATGCCTCCAAACAAGGCCAAGCCCGACGACCTCCTCATGCAGATGTTTCAGCGAGATATATTGAAGGAGTGGCTTGTTTTGCACAAGTTACAGGTGATCGCTCTGCAAACCCACGTTTAAATCTTGCTTCATGATCCGAGCCGAGGAACAATTTCGAGGAGACCTCCGACGAGAAGCTGAACTTCGAGAGGGTCATGGAGATCCTGGGCCAGGTCTGCAAGCCGCTGGAATGCACTTGAGTTGAATCGCTTCGTGCGGTTGCGAGAACATTACCCGAGTGTTTGCTCGATGTAAAATCACTATTATTGATAGAGTCGATACGTTGCCAGGTTTAACTCCGAGACATTTTCATGGTCTCGATGGTGCAGCTTCGCACACACATCGAAGCGATTTCAGATGAGCTGCACCCTGCTGCTGATTCTGTGGAGTGCCGTTGAGGTCGCGACCTAAAAGAACCCTAATGCCTAACTAAGTCCCCTAAGCCCTAAACCTACTAATAGTCTAAGATTTGAATAACCCTAAACCCTAAACCCTAAACCCTAAACCCTAAACCTTAAATCCTAAACCTTAAACCCTAAGTAGCCGAAGGTCGGAAAGAACCCTTTCAAGTTCGAAGAAGAGACCGGAAAGCCCGCAGCAAGCTACGACAAAACCGTCAATACGTGCATGAAGGCTTGGCTTTCAGACTTTCAATATGCTATATTGTCCTAGTCATACCGCCATAAGTCTGCAATCCCTTACAGCAACGTCTATAGTTCCCAGGTGTTGACAAGCGAGGAAATGTTCGGCCTCTTCCGTGTGGCCCGCAATGTTCTCGCGCCCTTCCGGGAGCATTGCTTGGAGCTTGTGCCTCGCCTGCTACTTCTGAAAAGGCTTCATTGTGTCTGCACAAACACTCTAACTGATTTAGAGACCCGTCTGTGCAAACTAAGCAAAGAAAGACGAACGCGAAGAATGCTCTCCACGACCACACGCTGAAGATGAACGGCCCAAGTTTGGAACAAAACTTGAGTGACTTGGCTACGAGCGCCTTGTGCAGCAGCGGTCTGGGCATGATCCCGGACATTGCCACCGGTCCGACACAGGCTGGGAGTGCAACAGCTGAGCTTTCCCGCTGCTTGAAACTAACCCAATATTTATTGATTACGTAATTATTCGAAGTGGAGTTTAGACAAATGGTGACTGCATCGTGGGTCCAGTCCAAAGAATGTTCTCGGGCTTGGGCACACGATCCTGACTTCCATGTGGCTACAGCTGGAAGACCGGCGAACCGCAACATCACTTGCAAAGTTAGAATTACTATCCAAGAAATTAGATGTTGAATCGCGAGCCCCGGAATCTCAGATCTATCTATCGCTGGCATCACAACTTGCTCACCGCAACAACGAGGGGCACGCACGATGAGCCACAGAGACACAGAGAACGGTTTAGGGGGGGAGAGAGAGAGAGAGAGAGCGAGACGACGAACCAACAAAAAGATTCAACTCAATTCTCGGCCCCCACTTTCGTCATTTCCTCTTATCCTAGACAGGTGCTGACGGTAAAGTTTCAGCGGGCTGGGAACGTGCTCCGGGAGGGCTTCGGTATGTACCTTGCTGCAGTCCACGAGATGGAGCAGTACGCTCTATACCTGAGGAGTGCTCCGAGCAAAGCGGCCGGTCTCCTGTCGTCCTTGGAAGACGCAGAGACGAAGAACAAAGTCATCGATGAGATGAGGCAGGAGTGGGAGTTGGTGCAGGCCTTGGAGTCTGTGCCATCCGGCGCCGCTGTCTTGAAGGCCAACTGTAACTACTGCTCTTTCCAGAGCTACCGCGAGCTGATGACCGGGCTTGAGAAGAGCAAGTGGGTTTTCACCGACGAATGCCGTGCCCTCGTTGCCGCCTGGTTCCCGGCCTACTGTTGGTCGGCTGGCATTGAGTCGGTGTTTGCTGACATGCAAGACGCATGCAAACGCTCGAACCGCTCGGACTGCGGCAGCCTGCCGAACCTGCACGCCGTTGGTGTGCGGTGTCTGCAAAACAGACTCTGTGTGCCGGGTGAGGCGCCCGACCACTTGCAGTTGGAGCCGGACGACTGGCTCGGCCCGCAAAGCTTAGGGGTGAAGTCGAAAGCCTTCAGCCCTTCCTCAGCACCGGCTTGTTCCGAGGCAAATATTGAGCCTTTGGGGGTTAAGAATCCTTTCGTTTCTATCCTGTCATATCCGCCATCGGCCACGCCCGAGGCAGAAACGTGCCCATGGACAACATCCTGAAGCCGTTCCCCTCGACATCAGCCTTTTTCCACAACCAGCACTGCCTCAACTTCATGTTTGGGGCTCCGCAACGCCCAGCAGCAGCCAGCAAGCACAACAGACTGATAGTCCATTCTGTCTTTTGACCTCGCTCATGAATAAATAAGAGCAATGAGCTGAGGCAAGGAAAGGAGCCGAAGGTCGAAGCAACCGGCTTCTGGATGGGCAACTGTGTTTCGAATGGGATGCTTTTCAAGCACAACAACAAGTTCTACGTGGCCACGGGCAAAACCCCAGGCACTGTGTGCGAGTCTTCGGCAGCATTCATTCATGGGAATTCCATACGTGCCATCAATTGATCCCAAGCGAGAGTTTTTCTGATCTAAGGCACTTCAGTTGATGGAGCTTCCTTATCGTTTCGAAGGGCCTCTGCCCGAGCGGAAGGAGGACGAGACACGCATGCCGTGCCTCCTGAGAGAGGCCGAGGATCCTCTTGAGCCGGGGTTGTCTACGCCGGCTCTCACGTTGGCTCTTGGAAGGCGATCGGGCATGGCTTTCTTTTCCAGTCCTAGAGCTTTTGCAAGAGCTATGATTGAAAGGGTTTCATGCTGCAGGGGCATGATCCAGCAGATCAGCTTCCGGTACGACGAGGCTTCTGGGCAAAATAATCAGTGAGTCCGCTTGTCCACAATCAAAATCGTATTTCATGCAAGGTTTGCTTCTTCAGCTACACTTTGCATGTGTGCGACACAGCCCTGGAAGCAAAGTGTGGAACGGCTGTGCTGCTGCGGCGAGGGCATCGGGAGTTCAGCTTGCTGAGCTACCTGGTGCATGCTGAGCACATTATGTCCTGCACCAATGCCTGCTTGACGGAGCTGCTGCAGAAGCACGACATCACGATGCCGAAGAATGCTGCGAAAGCACACAGAATCAAGCGAGTCCTGGAGATGGACCATGTCAAAGAAGCTTGTGGAGAGAAGACAATCCAGAAGCTGTTGCTTCTCTTGCAAGAGCAGGAAGCCAAGAAGAAGGGCAAGACCGAAGATGATCAGAATCAGGAGGCCTTCTTTTGTCAGCATAATTAGCAGTCCAGGCCTTGTGAGGAGCTTTGAAGTCTGAAGAGAGAGAGTGAGAGAGAGAGGGAGACAGATCTAAGAAATAATCAAAGGAAAAGAGAGATAGAGAGCGAGAGCGAAGAAGAGAGACATAATAGGGAGAAAGAGCATCCGCCATCAAGGCCGAGATTGATTGGGATGAATTGAAAGAGGATCCGGCCGCTGAAGCTTGCAGGGAGCTTCTTGCCAGATTGGACGAAGAGCAGGAGAAAGAAGAGCAAGAAGCAAAAGAGGAAGCAAAAGAGGACCATCGGCTCAGTCATTTGTGCGGGGTGTGCGAGCCACTTTGGTTCGTGAACGACAGGACACGGAGAGCAAGGAAGCAAAGCAGCTGGCGCGGATGACTGACTCGCAGGTCCGCGAGTCTAGGGCGATGCTGTCAAGCACGGCTTCATTGCCGGACGAGCTGCTGCGACGATTTCCGGTTCCTGAGGGAAGTGCAATGCACCAAACGGTGCATTGCGACAGCACTCTTCCTCACTTTCAGGGCCGCCTTTTGGGCGGAGCCTTCTACGAGGGCAAGCAGCCGGGCCGCACATTCGCAGATTATTTTGAAGCCCACAAGCTTTCAAGCAATAATTTCGATGCTTATCCCGTTTCCGTTACAGACGGGACGGTCATTCAGGTCTACTCAAGCAGCCTCTTACAATCCGTCGCTACCACTGGATGCATTGGATCAGCGGAAGACTTCGCTGAAATCGATTGCAGCTGGGAAGCGCTCTCAGGCTCAAGCCTATTTCATCGTGTGGTCGTGGCTTAAACGTGCCACCGACGGCGGAGTTCGGTCTGCGAAACGGCAGAGACGTGAGTAGACGACTAGCACAGGGTTTCTCTTTCGGGGCACAAGTGATGCCGAGGGTCAAAGAAATATGTTCATGCAAAGAGCTTTAAGACGGCCTTTCATCCTTCGGCATCCCTGTTCGCGGTTCAAGCTGCAGCTGACGATGTGGGGGCCGAGAAAAAGAGCTGAGCAAGCACGAAGACAAGTTGGAAGCAGGCAGGCTCAGCGGGCATGCGTTTCCCAACCCTTGAAGATTGAGAGAAACTGACGAGTATAAGCCCTAAACCTTAAACACATTTACACCCCAAAACGTGAACCCTGAACCGGAACCCCAAACCCCGAAGCCCTCAACCGACACACTGAATGCTAAACCCCGAAGCCCTCCGCCGTCATAATGGTAAACTCTGAGCCCTAAACCCTAAACCCTAAACCCTATACACCCTAAGCCCTAAACCCTAAACGGCCCTAAACCCTAAACGGCCCTAAACCCTAATCTAGCCCTAAGCCCTAAACCCTACACCCTCAACCCTACACCCTAAGCCCTAACCCCCTACACCCTAAGCCCTAAACCCGAAACCCTGAGCCCTAAACCCTACACCCTAAATCCTGAACCCAAAGCCCTGGACCCTCAACCCTACACCCTAAGCCCTAAACCCTACACCCTAAACCCTAAGCCCCAACCCCGGAAGCCCTACACCCTAAACCGTAAACTCTCCACCCTAAACCCCTAAACCGAAACCCGCCGAAAGCTCCCGGGGACGCTCCTCGGAACTGCAGCTGGGGCCCAGCGTGGGTCCGGCGAACGTTACCAGCCCACTGAGCTGCCCACCTGTGGCTTTTCCGATAGGCCCCATAGTAGTTCCTTTTGGGGGTTACCTTGAAAGATTCCATATATGAACCCCAAAAAGGAACTACTTTAGGGCCTATGGGTATCGCTTAGGGTTTAGGATTTTGGGCGTGGGGTTTAGGATTTTGAGCTTAGGGGCTTTATCGATATATTTTGAGTTTAGGGTTTAGGATTTTGGGTTTAGGACTTAGGATTTGGGGTTTTGGTTTAGGGTGTTGGATTTGTGGTTGCTGCTTTGGGGCTTGCGCTTTACTTGTTTGGGCTGTTGTGGGTGGTTTAGGGTTTGGTTATGGTTGGAGGGCCCATGGGCATTTGTTCGTGGCCTTTGAAGACGAGTTTTCTGAGGGTTTGGGGTTCAGGGCTTAGGGTTTAGGGTTTAGGGTTCGATCTTGTCAGGATGTGGAATACGGGTGGAGGGCCTGCTTCTGCTTTAAGGATATGTTCGTGGGATTCTGCCGAGGGTTCTTGAAGGGTTTCGTAAGTTTCCCACAAGGGTTCATACCGGTCCAGCGGTTCCGCAAGGGTGCAGAGCAGGATCTTTGGGCGAGGGTTTGACAAGTGCTTTGAATGTGTTGTCAGGCCTTTCGAAGGCTTCACGGATAAATCATAAAGGTTAATGAGCTTGTAACAAATCGTGTAGCTATAATAGGGAGCCCTGGGGAGCAGCAGGTGTGACTATTTAGGCGCCTATATGAACAGTTCCGTATGTAAAAGGGATTCTGAGCAAGTTGGTCAGGAACTACGGCTGATGAAGTTGATGATATAGATCCTGCGTTACCCATAATATGGAACATACCATAATTCCCATAGTTCAGGGTCCTTAAGGTAATGTAGGATTTATATTATCAACAGTAGGGTTCAGTGCTTCAGGCCTTTAGTGGCTTCTTGCAGCGTCTCAGAAGGGCCCTAAACCCTAAACCCTAAACCCTAAATCCTAAACCCTAAACCCTAAACCCTAAACCCTAAACCCTAAACCCTAAACCCTAAACCCTAAACCCTAAACCCTAATTGGGAAGGGTTTTGTGTTAGGACTTCCAAGTTCCCGGCTTTCGGGATGGCTCTTAAGGCTCTAGGGACTTGGCGCTTGGTCCTAAATCTGATGAGGGCCCACGGCTATAATAGAACATAATATGCTGGGTTTAGGGTTTAGGGTTTAGGGTTTAGGGTTTAGGGTTTAGGGTTTAGGACTGTACTATAATCTACCAAAAAATACGAATTATAGGTCTGAGGTCTTGCTTGGGTTCATCAAGCGCATCGTTTGCCTCGAAGGGTTGGAGGCTTCAAAGCCTAAACCCTAAATCCTAAACCCTAAACTAACCCCAATCCCTAAACCCCTAAACCCCTGGAGGCTTCAAAGCCTAAACCCTAAATCCTAAACCCTAAACTAACCCCAATCCCTAAACCCCTAAACCCCTAAACCCCGAAACCCTAAACCCTAAACCAGGGGTTTAGGGGTTCAGGGTTTAGGGTTTAGGGGTTTAGGGTTTAGGGGTTTAGGGGTTTAGGGGTTAGGGGTTTAGGGTTTAGGGGTTTAGGGATTTAGGGGTTTAGGGTTTTAGGTGAACCCTGAAACTACGGAGTGTGGGATTCCCCCGACGAAACTCAAAACGCCGAACACCCTGAATGCTGACCCTAGACCGAAGCCCCAAGGGCTTCCCCAGAGCAGAGGTTTTTCAGGTTTTGGGTTTTGGGGTTTGGGGTTTAGGGTGTAGGGGCTTTGGAAATAAAGTTTTCGGGGGGGGGATATGAATTCCCAAACCCTGAGCCTAACCTGCAGCCAAGCACGAACACCCTGGAAAATCCAATCCCTTCGCGACAGGCAGCATCGCTCGTTGGAGAGCGTTCCTGAGATAGGGGTCTGGTTATCTCATTCAGGGTGCTTGGGCTTAAATGCTGTCATATCATTGGTAGAATTCGTGATAGTATTCCGCCACCAGCATTCTGCTATCGTCCCGACATGCTTATCAGAATAAACATACCGAAACCAAGTTCAGTAATTAAGACAACAAAACCCTAAACCCTAAACCCTAAACCCTAAACCCTAAGCCCTAAACCCTAAACCCTAAACCCTAAACCCTAAACCCTAAACCCTATATGGTAGACAAGCGGCTCCAAGGTTTGAGACTGGAACACTCAGCGTGGGTGTTTCTCTGCTATTTCTCACGTGCGATTGATGCTTGCTCTAGTCTTATCTCCGTTTTTCTATGGTAGACAATAGTCACTCATGCAGAACGCTTTCCTTACTTTCCCAAGAATTCTCCAGGAATCGCCTCCACGTGTTGTATGTTTCCTTTTCCACATATCAGGTCTGAAGCCCATGGCAGGTCCCAGAAAAAATAAACATGCGAAGGAAGCACAAAGCAAATACGAAAATATCTACAGACACACCTACATACATAATTACATACTTACATACATACCTTCATACATACATACATACATACATACATACATACATGCATACGTACATCCATCCGTCCTTCTATCCAGGCATCCATGCCCATTGATCCAACCATCATGCATAAATACATGCATACAAGCCAGGCACACAGCCCACACACACACACACACACATCTCGATCCATCCATCCATGCAATCATATGTACGATCATGCACAAGTGTATGTGTATATATATATATATACATATATTATGTTTACATATGTATCGCTCGTTAGCTACATCTTGATTTAAAGAGAGCGCAGTACCTGCGATTGCATGCAAACTGTGGCGGAAGTATACCTGCGGTCAAGAGGCGGCTGTTGTCCCAAATGAGTTTCATCTGCGCAGGTTGCGGTGCCACAGGGATATTGGATCCTGCGTGCTACTATAAAGGGTCGGAATGATTTGAAATGCCATTCCCCTGTAGTGCCTGAGTAATTCATGCATGTCCTGTTAAAGCCACCGTACTTGAATGAGACCCCTACATGACGTGCTCAAGCACCTGGGAATACGGCTTAGGCTTAGGCTCGACTCTAGGGTGGAGCAAACGTTTCTCACACTGTGACCATGAAGCCCCATTCATCATCATAATCTTTGGTTTAAGGTTTAGGGTTTAGGGTTTAGGGGTTTAGGGTTTCGGGTTTGAGTCAGGGTAACTCGTAATCAGTTCTCGGCACTCGTCCTCAAACTGGAAACTCTGCCAACTTACTCCTGCTATGGGAAAGCTGACTGGACAAACCGCAAAATCTTATAAGCGGAGGGGGTTTACAGGCGAGGCTCTATTGCTACGAAGACCAACATTGCTTCTTTATTTCGGCTCGTACATCACACCTTAACGCACAGAGGCGCCTGAAGCCCTAAATGCCACCAGCATTCTCCGACGTTTCCAAAACAGGATCCTTATCTTCGTGCTTTCGGGACATTTAGGAGATGACAGAGTCAGTAGTGGGGTCCCGGCTAGTCCGAGAGCCTGCCAATAGTCTCCACTGGCCTATAAGGTAACCCGAACTAGGAGCTGCAATGGAGACTAAAGGAATTTAGGGTTTAGGGTTTAGGGGTTTAGGGTTTAGGGTTTAGGGTTAACTCCTAAATCCTAAATCCCTAAACCCTAAACAATTAAACTTTATAGTTCAACCCTGGACATGACTCTGCACAAATTTTCGAAGAAAGCGAAGCATTCAACGACAACTCTGACGTACCCCGGGGCTTCAAGGGAACCGCGCCATCCCACCCGAAGTTCTGCGAGCCTTCATCCCTGGGCCCAGAACTCTGAAACTAACCTCTTAACCCTAAATCACTAAAGCCCTAAGCCCTGAAGCCCTAAATCGAACCCGAAACCTTGAACCCTAGGCCCTTAACCCGTTGAACCGATAATGCTTGCAGGATCTAAGGAATCGAAGGTTTTGGGTTTCGGTCTCAAGGTCCCCCCTAACTCCTAAACCCCAAGACCCTGCCACTAGACGGATTCTGTGGGGATTTTTGAGGATGTAGGGTTTAGGGTCTATGGGGATTTACAAGAGGGTCTATAGGGATCTTCTCGGGCCCTGCAATTCTCGACAGAACCTGAACCCTAAACCCTACATTCATGATAGAACCTAAACCCTAAACCTTAAATCCTAAACCCTAAACCCTAGATCCTAAACTCTAAACCCTAAATTCATGACAGAACCTCCTTGCACGAGGACGTCGGCAGGCAGACCAGCAGCACGGACTCCCTTCACAGGAGCTTCGTACCGTAAAACTCCCAAACCCTTAACCTAAACCCTCAAACCTAAACCCTATAATCACCTTGTACCCTAAACCTATGCCCCAAGTACTAGAACTGGAATGTATTGATCATTATTAGGCTTCTATATCAAAGTCTAGAAGCTCTAAATGGTGATTTTCGCCTGTCTGCCCGAGGTGCTTCACAGGGGTCAGGGGCCTTTGGGGTTTAGCTTCAGAGTCCAGCGGTCGAGGGTTTAGGTTTTAGGGTTTAGGGCGTCGGGTCTAGNNGGGGGGGGGGGGGGGGGGGGATGTTGCTCAGTGGTTCGGGTCTGTGCTGTCGATGAAGACCCCTGATGAATAGAACACCCGCTTGAATAAGGACTACCATCCGGATCCTGCTACTGGACCTTTACAGAAGAGGAGCACCCCAGGGCACGAATTACTGGGTGAAGCCTTGATGGTGCTTTCCTAGAGTGGCTTGAGGTTTAGGGTTCTAGGGTTTAG
>CAJNDV010035212.1:2988-10488 GCA_905221635.1 Symbiodinium sp. CCMP2456
CATGAACATGCTCACTTGTATTGACAAACCCTAAACCCTAAATCCTAAATCCTGCATAGGGTCTTAAGTGAGGTGAAGCATGCCCGTCTCCACCCAAGCAGGTCTGGCACAGGACCTGCCATGATCTACGTAGAAGTCGGAATGCTTGCTTGAAGGTTTAGGGTTTAGGGTTACTTGAAGTTGTTCCGGATATTGTATACTGCCACTACAGGAACCAGAGAAGAGAAGCAGTCAGGCTCCTGTAGTCCTTGGCTCAGCTTGAGCCGGTATACTAAGCCCATACTAGGACACTGATTGCTCTACACCGAAAACTTGGAAAAGCGTCACTGACTCACTGGGTACGATTGAGAAGGCTTCTTCACGAAGCTCTCGCGTGGCGGACGGGGTCCGAAAGCCTCATTGCAAGGAACATCCAGCAAATCCTCCAGGTCCTCGGGAGCGGGAGCGGCAGAGGTCTCCAGCAACACGGACCATGGAAGAATCTCCTCCAGGCGCAAACCATCGAAGCTGTAGATCCCTGCGCTTCCGCCTCCACTCACTGTGCCCACCATGCCTGTGCCAACGCCGGCCCGAGTGGCAGGTGTGGCTTCCGGCTCGGTAGGGCCTGGCCGCTTTTCTCCCTCAGAATCCTCCTTGCCCGAGTTGCTTGGTGCCGGGGGCGCCAATGCAGCGGCGTAGACGGCCGCTCCGAGCACGGCCGCGTGGTCCGGACGGAGGAGCTCACTGGGCTGTTGGCCCCGGAAGAAATCCTTCACCAAACGCCGGAACCTCGGAATCCGCGAAGAGCCACCCACCAAGACCACGTCCACGGCGTCCCGCTCCAGCCCTGATTCCACCAAGCAAATATCAAAGATCTCCATAAGGCTGTCAATGTCCCGGGAACAGAACTCCTCGAAGTAGCTCCGCGACATGGCTACACAATAGTCACCGCCTTGGATCAACGCCTCAACGTTCACGCGGGTCTGATTCCATTGAGAGAGCTTTCTTTTCGCACTCTCGCAGGCCATGCTCAGCCGCAAAAGTGCCGCCCAGTCGCTTGACATATCAATACCCAGGCGAAGCTTGATGTCCGTCAAGCAGAAGCGCACCAGCAGGGAGTCCAGGTCGACAAACTCGCTGCCAACAGCACGTTCGTAGAGGCACTTGCCATGGAGAGTCAAGAGGCAAAAGTCACAGTAGCAAGCCCCAAAATCCAGAACAAGGACATTCCGTGGCCCCTCGATGGGATTGGTGAGTGAAAATGCAATGGCCGCCGAGGTGGGGGCCTTGACTAAGGCCAGGACCTCCAGCTGTGCCTTGTGCAGGGCCTCGGTCAAAGCCTTGCGCTGCTTCTGGCCGTACTTCGAGGGCACAGTGCAAACTGCACATTTCACGGTGACACCAAGGCATTGCTCAACCTGCCTCTTCATCTCGTGGAGCAATACGGCCAGCACCTCTTCCGGTCGCATCAGCTTCGGCTTCCCGCGATCTTGGATGCTGTAGAGAGCGCTACCGTCCTCGCCCTTTACAATTTCCGGGGGCCCCTGCAGACGAAGCCTCTGAGCCCAAGGGCTGTCATAGGTCGCCCCCAAGAGCCTCTGAGGTGCAAAGATGGTGTTCTTCAGGTTCACGGCCGCCTGCTCAGCGGCCGCATCCCCGACCACAGGGCCGGTGCAATCTAAGAATCCGACGCAGTTTGGGGTGGCGAGGCAGCCCCTCTCATTGGGCACGATGAGGACATCGCCATCCCGCCAGAGGCCGATTCGGCAGCAGGAGGTGCCAAGGTCAATACCCACGGCCACGGGGGGCCCACTCTGGCGTGCACGCATCGCGAAACCCATCTTTGATGTCAAGTGCCTTGCGCCCCATCACGAACCCGAGCCATGGCTTTTGGCATGCTTCTACCTCGTGCAATACCCTGGCACGTTGCTCATGATGTCACCTTGCCTGGCACCCACCAGTAGAATGAATGCATACTGTTACAGCAGCCATGTGAACAGCTTCGTGTAACATGGCGAAAGAAACGCTAACATCATTGTGACATTCTGGATGTAGCAATCGCATATGGCGGCTGGAAACATTGCATACATGGCATGCGTATGCAGCGTCTGTATGGGTATGCGTATACGCATGATTATGCTATACAAATGTGTTTGTGTGTGTGTGTGTGTATATATGTATATATGTGCAGTATGCATATATATATATATACATCGTACATATGTATGTATGTATGTATGTATGTATGTATGTATGTATGTATGTATGTATGGGTGTATGCGTGTATGCATGTATGCATGTATGCATGTATGCATGTATGCATTCATGTATGCATGTATGCATGTATTCATGTATGCATGTACGGATGGATGGATGTATGTTTCCAGTACACAGTATTTTTCAGTATACATATCTAATGTGGATTTTAGCGAGACAAATCGATGAAAAATCGTTAATGTGTGTGCGCATGTGTAAAAATAAATTTCAGTAAATGCTTATGCAGTTCAGTTCAGCATCACTGGGCACAATCGGCTGCAGAATGCTGGGGGTCGGGCCAAGGTGCTGACACTGTAATCGTGCCGGCGCAACTCGGACAACCTTCGTGCTCTGCCTCAGGCAAGGCTGAGGCTCGATGGAAGGCCCGGAAAAGAATAAGATTATGGTTATAAATAAACGTAACTATAACTACTATGATGATGACTGTCATTGTCAGCAATACTATTAGCTAGACATCTCATACATCCATCCATGCATGCGAATAATTAGGAGAGTGACTGCCAAAAGTCCTTTGGTTCAGTCTGTCACCTGCGATGGCACAGCTCACTGTATCGGTTCTAGCTTAGGGTGACGGGTTCTGTACAGTTCAGAGTTTAGGGCGTGCGCGTGCGGTCGATATGGCTACTTCTGTCCTCGGACGTTGATCAACATCTTGCGTTCCAGGGGATTCCAAATCTTTCTTGTCAGGACCCTCAAGGCAGGGTGATCCGCCCTAGCAAGGTATTCTGAATGTCGCGGAGACGATTTCCACAAAAATCTGGCCATCATAGTCAAAATAGGGCTTGGGGTTCGTTACCCTAAACCCTAAACCCTAAACCCTAAACTTCAGCCCTAGCTTCCCTAAGCCGTAAGGTTTAAATCGTAATGAGCGAGACTTTCTCCTCCGAGGCCCGTTGCGCTTGCAACCCGAGCTCTTTAATGGATATCGCGGTTTAGCATTTTTTTAGGGTGCAGGGTTTAGGGTATCGTCTTGAACCCTACAACGAACCCTAAAACCCATCAGCTTACCAGCACCCTGGCAAGCACCTTTGAAAAGAGCCCCTATGGCCCTTAATAGTGGGCACGTAGGGTAGAATCGAGGGTAGTTGGGGGGTGCTGGTAAAGCCAGACCCGACGTCCTGAATCCTAGACTGTAAACCCGAAAATAAGCCCCAAACCCAAAATCCTAAACCCTACATCCTAAACCCCAGACCCTACATCCCAAACCCTAGACGATAAGCCCCTACATCCTAAATACCAGACCAACGCCCTAACAAGTCCTTAACCCGTCAACGCCCCAAATCCCGGCCTGGATGGAAAAGTAAAGTTCAGGGACTTCTCAAAGAACTGCCTGGCCACAAATGGTGTTCTTGTTGAGGAACTTAATTTAAGATACCCATAACAGGGATCTAGTATTGTAAATAATGCGGTTATCTGATTGTTTCAGTTTACAGTAACTTCCTGTGCAAGAACCCAGCGAAACTTGCTTTGGCAGGGCCTCTGAGCTTCAGGATTTAGGGTTTAGGGTGAGCTTTACCTTTCTGAAGAAGGTTCCCTTAATATACGGTCAGAGGATAAGGCGGCTGAGCAAGTGCGGCACAAAAACGGTTGTTAGGAGTACCCAAACTTGGCTTATCTCACTTATAGCTCTACTTGTAACCCAATATAGGGGCCTGAATAGTTACCAATATTAGTTTGGGGGTTGCTTATTTTTCTTATAGTAAAATGGGCCCCAAACCATATCACTTCCCACGTCCCCTCATCCTGTAGTTCGAGTTCACTGGCGGTGTATGACCTCTGCTAGTAGGTATTTAGGATCTGTCAGAGGCTAGACGGTCAAGGTCAGGGTTCACCCTAACCTTTCTCAAAACCTAGGCTCTGAACACCCCAGAATTTTGAGTCTCAAACTCAGGCTTGCAGTTCACGGAGGTTTCTTACTGCACGGACTGCTGGTCATTGCGGCATGGAGTCTAGCTTGCTCGACCCCTCGGATAGTCTGCTCGCAACCTAGAGAGTTCAGGCTTGTGGGTTTAGGACGTTAGGCGTTTTGCTTAGATCCTTCTCTCACCAGAAAATTATCAGGCTTTATCGTTTCATTGGGGTTTAGGGCTGTATGGAACAAATTTTGGAATTCAGGTTGTAGGGTGCAGGGTCTACGGTCCAGCAGTCTGTAAGAAAATAGGAGCTTTGATAATTAGAATAGGGTGGTGGGGCCCATTATACTATAAGTATAAAAAAAGGAACCCCCCAAAATAGTATTGGTAATTATTTAGGCCCCTACATTACAGCCTAAACCCTAAACCCAAAGGCCCCTGTAGTAGCTGCTGGAGGTGTGGGTGAGCTTTCTCATCTTGGCGCATCGGGCAAGGGCCTGGTCTGGTACTGACATGTGGCCCTGCAGACTAATATATGCATTAGGGTTTAGGGTTTAGGGTTTAGGGTTTAGGGTTTAGGGTTTAATATATGCGTTTGAAAACTAGGCATATTGCTTTATCTGTGCGCTTTTCCGTTCCTGCAACGATCATTCTCACCCCTATAAGCCCTAAACCCCAAACCCTAAACCCTTGCTAAGACACTTTGAAGCCCGGAACGAGTAAGGCATCGAAGCTTTTCGATGTTCCGTTCAACACAAAAGAAAAAAAAACACACACACACACACAAGAGTTGCAGGGTTCTTTGCTATGCTTATATAGTCAAATATCTAAACCATAACTCCTAGAACCTGATGGAAAGAAGACGGACGGTCCGGGACTTGAGGTCGAGGTGGATTTAAGCTTTAGGGTTTAGGGTTTACGGTTTAGGGTGTAGGGTTGAAGGTTTAGGCTTTAGGGTTCAGGGTTTAGGGTTTAGGATTTAGGGTTTAGGGTATAGGGTTTAGGGTTTAGTGTGATATGATGGCCTATCAGCATCATTACAAAGGGACTCACATGGCATAGTTATAGAGGCGCTGTCAGCGGAGCTTCGTTTCGTCAAGTAATGTAGGGGCCTTCATAATTAGAATAGGGTTTCGGGGTCGATTATACTATAACCGTAATAAGGAACCCCCCCCAAAAAAATAGTATTGGAAATCATTTCGGACCCTACATTACTCACGACCCTGTGGAAACTCAGCTCAAGACCTCGGTCTCCAATAGGCTTAGGGCGCCCCTAGCTAAACCCTAAACCCCAAAACCCTAATGTAGGTGCCTGAATAATTAGAATAGGGTTTTGATTTGGGGGATCCTTATTGTAAGTATAAATTTTCGACCCCAAAGCCATTTTCTAACTATTTTGGCCCCTATATTACCTCGAGCTTCGAACCGAAATCGTGCACAAAAGCCCTAGAACCTGACACTCACAGGGCTTGGGTTTTCGGATCAGAGTTTTCCGGTTCATGGTTTAGGCTACAGTTTAGGGTTTCGGGTTTAGGGGTCTAGGGTTTCGGGGTTTATGGGGTTTAGGGTTTGGGGTCAACCCGGATGGCTCCCTAGCAGAATCCAAGGCACCTGGCGATCAAAGGCGATCTGAAGCCGAGGAAGCAATATCCGAGGTTGCACGATGCCTCTGTCATCTGAAGCAACAGAAACTCTTCACCCTTGAACTTTAAGGTATATTCAGCCATAAAGACTCCTGGTAACTATTAGGCTATGGCTGTATTCTGGGGCATGGTATGCGACAGTTGTTGCAGGGAGCGTTGGGGGAGAATACTCCTACTAACTATCGCGACTCCTACACTTTCCCGAGGGCCTGTCAGAGTTTCTGGGAACCTATAACATAGGCGCCTTAATAATTAAGTTTCAATAAGGTTTTGGGGTATATTATACTACAATGTACAATCATAATAAGGAACACCCAGAATAATATAGGTAATTATTAAGGCCCCTACATTACCCAAAACTCTAAACCCTGATTTCTTTTGCTCCGAACAAAAACGGAACCCAGTTAAGCCTCGAAATGTAGACTTTCTGAGGGTTTAGGGTTCAGGGACCCAAGAACCACCCCCCACCGAAAACGGTATCCTTGTAGGGATCCCAATGTTAAGGCCCTTCAGGAAAGGGAGCTTATCCATCAGATGTCTGCATTAACCGCGACTGCACCTATCCTCGTCACCCCTCTTCCTGGACTTCGTGGAGTTTGCCCCTAAACCCTAAGCCCTAGCTTTTGAGTTTCCACTAAGCCCTAACTAAACCCGAAGCACCTGAAGCGATCGGTTCAGTGTCGAATGTTGCGGGGCGCTTGGGTTGGGCTTCGGGGTTTAATGCTCCGCGGCTTCAAGGGTCCTGGGTTTAGGGCCTAGGGTTTGGGGGCTCTAGAAACTAAGTTGGCTTTCAGGTTTGGATTCTTCAGACCAAGGAGCGCCTCATCTAAAATCTAAATGTTCTGAGTTATGAGGGTTCCTACCTGTTGAAACTCTCGACTCCGGGTCCTTTAGGTACCCAGCTGCCTTCAACTTTGTGGCGAGACCTAGGTTTTTGGACCCCATGCCGCTTGAAGAGTCTATGGCCTTGCAACAGATCATAATAATGCCAAGGATCGTTAATAGGATTTAGGGGTTTACCATCTCGGCCCATACATTGCGTGTTAAGAGGAGAAAACCAGCCATTTATGGGGGGCTTTCGGAAATAGGGGACCCTAATATAGTACCCTAAAATAGTAGGATCCTTATAAGGACCCCCCAAAATAAGGTACCCCCTTGTTTTCGGAAGCTCCCTTATTGAACATAGCCTAAACCCTAAACCCTAAACCCTAAACCCTAAACCCTAAACCCTAAACCCAGGTGTGCTGGAGGTCAGCAGGGGGGGAAAGCTTCAGAGCCAAGGCGAGTGTTGTTCGTGTTCCGGGCTTTTAGGGTTTCATGGCGGCTGGGGATGTAGGCTGCGGTTTAGGGTTAGGGATTAGGGTTTAGGGTTTAGGGTTTAGGGTTTAGGGTTTAGGGTTTAGGGTTTAGGGTTTAGGGTTTAGGGTTGGGGCTTCAATTGGACGCGAATTCACCCAGACGGACCAGATGAGGACTACCAGGCGCTGGCGCCGAGGTACCCTGACCCTTGAACCAAAGCATCAAGTAGTGAAGCACATAGCACCCCACATCCTGCTGTCGGCTTAGCTTTAACCTCAACCCTGAACCCCAAACCCGATGCTCCCCAGTTCCCCGGCCCCCTTCGGAATGCGGCCTTGCCCTGCTTCAGAGGTAAATGAAAATACACGAGGCTCTCCTTACCTCAGGCATGAACTCGTTCACCCGGGGTTCAGGACTTGTGGCCTATAACCGCCACTATAACCATAGTC
>CAJNDV010035213.1:3261-23468 GCA_905221635.1 Symbiodinium sp. CCMP2456
TAGATCATAAGATAACTTCAGCCATGGGTGCAGCGTTTTGGGGGCTTGGGGCCGCCTTTAGGGCTCGGGGATGAAGCCTTGCGGCTTGGGGCTCTGCGGTTGCCGGTTTCGGGTTAGGGTTTCGGGTTTAGGGTTACCTATAGGGTTTAGGGTTTAGGGTTTAGAGTTTAGGGTTTAGGATCTCCATTGTAGTTCCTTTTTTTGGGTTGAACCAATGTTATATTAAGGATCCTATAAGATAACCCCAAAAAGGAACTACAATGGAGACTGTAGGTAGGGTTGCTTACAGATTGCCAACGGTACGGAAGCAACGTTGAGTGCACCTTAGACGAAAAAGCGAGCGTGCCTTCGACGCAAAACACGAGTGTGCCTTAGACGGCGCCCACCATGGATGTATGCATGTATTTATATGTGCACAGTCACACATACACACATAGCCACATATTCATTGATTCGTTTGCTCGTACGTAGTGCATACAATGTTGCCGACTAGCCACTTCTTTGGAAAATGCATTACTTAAACAGGTGGCACTGGATGGTACAAGGCTCTCAACCCGGAACCCACCCCTGAGGACCGCAGCCACAGCTTCGCGGTAGCACCTCTGCAGCGCATGCAAAGAGGGTCGGTTAAGAAGGCTTCCCTGTGAAGCCTGAATCATATAGGGGTATCAGGGTCCCGTTTATGTGGGGCTTCTTTAGCATCGCGGGAAAACCACTGGAAAAACATAGCAAATCCGGGTGTTCTGCATGAAACTAATGAAACCTATGGAAAACTACGACGAAAAGCTCAAGTACACCATCAAAAGCTACCAGAAGCTAAGAGAAGCTATCCAAAGCTAAATATATCCTAGACTCCATCATGCCGAGAATGAACAAAACACCTGAGCTAAATGCTCAGGTGTATAATCAAAGCAGCGGTTGAAGTTTAATGCGTAAGGTGAGGCGAAAGATATAGGGTTGCAGCGGTATCCTGCCCTTGCACACGTCATGTCGCATGAGTCTAGGAGAAGCTAGGCCAGGCTGGACCAAACTAGGAAAAGCTATATTTTTCCCGGAGTCCGGGGGAGAGTGGACCACACTAGTTGAAACCATCTGTGTATGAGACTGAGCAAAGGATTTTTACGGAACATCAGAATCTCAGCGTGGGAACTTCCTAGCTCCTTTACTGGTGGCCCAGGGATCAAGAGGCACCTTATTAACGGGCCCCTTATCCCACCCCTGGACTAAACCCTAAAGACTAAACCCTAATTATGTTATGGTCTTAGGGCTTTTCGGGTAGGGCTCAAGGGGGCGCAAACCCAGCCAGATAGCCGGCCTGTGACCACTTACTTAGAGGGTATAAGCGTTTAGGGGTTTAGGGTTTAGGGTACATCCCCTGAAAGAACGGGCACCCGTGCATTTCAAGGGTTGTGTCCTAGACTGCTGGGGTCACAACCTGCTACTGTTTTAGGTTTTGGTGCCCCCCTTTCTATACAAAGGCCCTAGCATTCGGATCTTGAGTTACATGCCCTAAACCCTAAACCCTAAACCCTAAACCCCTAAATCCTAAACCCCTAAACCCTAAACCCCTAAACCCTAAACCCTGAACCCTAAACCCTAAACCCTAAAACCCAAAGCCATTTAAGGTAGGGAGGTTCATGAACCAGGGGTCGACTTTGACATCATTGGGGGCGGGATGGATGCCAGCAGAAGGCCGGGGAGTTAAAGCAGACCGGGCTAGGGTTTAGGGTTTAGGGTTTAGGGTTTAGGGTTTAGGGTTTAGGGTTTAGGGTTTAGGGTTTAGGGTTTTTTTTTGAAGTAAAGGAAACTACAAGTGGGGAGTTTAGGGGATATGGGGCTTCTATAAGGCTTCCATAAGGTATATAGACCTTCTATAAGGCTCCTATAATTACCCACCTGAGAATGTCCTAGATTGAAGACGGTGGTGGTAGCGAGGATATCCTAGATTGAAGACGGTGGTGGTAGCGAGGAATCATGATCCTAACTACTGCGAGCTCTATCCCACCTCGAAGGTACGCAATACCATCCTTCTTCACCCAGAGCCCTTGCGATCCCAAGTGCAAACGGACCCGAAAAGGGTTTACCGACAGCTTACGGTCTGGCGTTTCAGGGATCTAATCCCTTCAACCCCAAACCGTTAATTCTTCGAAGCTTCAGCGACAAACACCCAAACATGACCCTAAAACCCATGTAGAGCCTCGGGCTTAAGCTTAAGCTTCAAACCCTAAACCCTAAACCCTTAACCCAAACCCCTTTGCCCGAAACCCTAGAGCCCGAAACCCTACCCTAAGGGCCCAAAGGACCCAATAATAAGGTACTTTGCTAATATTTGGACCCTTAGGGCTAAGGGCCTCGGAGCCCTTCAACGACGCCTGAACCCCAAGCCAACAACGCAACACCTGAAATGCCAAACCCGGAAACCCGAAGCCATGCACCCGAAGTCAAATAAGGAAGATACTGCAAAGCCAACTTCGAGGATCATGAACTTACGGCGTAGGGCGGTATATTGAATAGTGTATTGGTAAACCATCTATGACATCACAGCCCCTGCTAGTTTCCAGTAGTCCCTGACTACCTACAAGGTGAGCTGCCTGTTGCCGTACTCATCGCGCGGGTGCTTCTCGCACATCTCCTGGATGCTCCTGTCGTGGTCGTTGGTAACCGTAGAACCCGAAACCCCAAAACCACAAGCCACACCTGGACTCAGAAGAACCTTCCTTTTAAGGGTTTAGGGTTTAAGGTTTAGGGTTTAGGGTTTAAGGTTTAGGGTTTAGGGTTTAGGGTTGTTATTAAATCACGATTTCGTTATATCAACGTCCTAAAACAAGTGGGTTGTTTGGGGTCCAGGTACACCCCCTCCACCCTTAACCCTAAACCCCAAACCCTAAAACCCTAAACCCACAAAGCCCTACACCCTCAAAGCTGGGTTATGAATGCTTACTTGCTGCCTCTACGGAAGCCAGGGCCCTCCCAGTCAGAAGACATGGGTAGTTCTCCATGTTAGGGCCTAAACCCTAAACCCTAAACCCTAAACCCTAAACCCTAAACCCTAAACCCTTTTCGGCTTTCGGCCCTAGTTTTATAGAGCTACCCAGACGTAGAGGCTCGAGAGCCCCAAGGGTTCGGAGTTACTATAAGGTTTAGGGTTTAGGGTTTAGGGTTTAGGGTTTAGGGTTTAGGGTTTAGGGTTTAGGGTTTAGGAAGGGCCACAAAGAGTGTGACACTACAACGGTTGTAGGGTTTAGGGGCTTTAGGGCTTTAGGGCTTTAGGGGTTTAGGGTCTACCTTAAGAACCCCAAACCCATTTTTTTGTAGGTTCTCACTATAAACCCTAATATGGGATTTATAGGGACCCTACAAAAAACTTGGTTTTGTGTTCTTAAGGTAGGGTTAAGGATTTAGCCTGATTTTCTGTTTGACTCACGCAGCCAGAACTCGAAGCACGCACGGGTAACCTAAAACTGTAAAGAAGCTTCGAGGGCTCTACATTAGGGTTTAGGGTTTAGGGGCTTGTGCTAACGGCGCTTTGGCCCCAAAGTATCTCGCCCCCAAACAGCACACTGATTGCGTCTGATTGCAGAAGGGTTCCATTTATGCCCAAACCTGCAAAGCAACCAATAACCAGGCCCGAAAACCTATAGTTACGATCCTGAAGTCAAAAAACCTCTCATCCTACACGTCAAGAACCCCAGAACCCTAAACCCTACACGCCAGCGGCACGTCGGCGACACGTGGGCACGCACGGCGTGATAGGAGGACGGCAAGCTGAAAGAGGGATGCACACCATGCCTTGGCCCCGTAGGCCCCATTGTAGTTCTGTTTTAAGGTTCATATTTAGAATCCTATAAGGTAATCCCAAAAGGAGCTACTATGGGGCCTATGGGTAAAGAGATGTCGGAGCCGATTTTCCTTTTTGGATTTAGGCTTTAGGAAACAGCACTACATTTTTGAACGTAAAAACTCGAAATCCAGGCTCTGTGATATTCAGGGTTCGGGAACGCAAGGTTTCAGGTTTAGGGTTAAGCTTTAGCTTTGGGACTCAATCCTTACGGTTGCGGATGAGGCTTTTCTTGGGGCTTGGCGGTTTCTCGGACTTAGGAGTGGGGTTCTGGGATTTACAAGCTGTTGGGTGCAGCAGGGCACGAAGCCCAAACCGCAAAGCCTGAATACAAGACAGATGCCAACGGCAGCAGTTCTTAAAAGGGTCAGCCTTGTTGAGTTCAAGGAAACACGTAGTCAAGATGGGGGACGGAGTATACGATTTACTGTCTTAAAACAAACCGAACTGCTAAGAGATGAACCTTTCGTGACAAGAACAGCTTGGTAGAGCCTGGATGATTCAAACACTTAGAAATGGAGTACTCGCAAAACTTTTGTCCAACGTCTTGTACGAGAAAACTCGGAATCAGTTGCGAACCCCTACACCCAAAAACCCCCAAATCCTACAGTTTAGACCCGACAAACCTATAGCCTGAAGCCTAAGACCAGGGGTGGCAGGATTCTGGCTCTTTGTGTGCTCTCGCCAGCTGCTGCTGAAGACTATGGCACTCCCGGCATGTGGAATTTCCACACCGTCTATTTGCGACGTTGTCGCGAGTATCAGAAGCTCAAGCAGTCATTGCATGCCGGTTTAGAGTTTAGGGTTTAAGGGTTTAGGGCACAGCCGGTTCTTGAAGAATTATGGGTGTCGCCCACATTCCATGCCATGCGTCCAACATCATTACATTAGGGCTAGTAATTCGGCCCTACCTAGGCCTGATGGTGGTACTGTTTTTAGGGGCGTTTACTACCAAGAAAACCGAAAACCTGCTGCTTCAGGGCTCTATGCTGGGTACTGCCCCCACCCTGTAACAGTCTATATTCGGTGTCATACTGGGCTATACATTCTTTTGGAAATATTATCCAACTGTTGCGGAGCGGGGGCTGTACCCTAGTTCTATGAAAACAAGTACAAGACTTTGTTAAAAAAACGCAAAAGCCGCTTCACTTCCCTGTGGCCAAAGGGCTGCTTCAGCTGCTCCCTTGAATCCCTCTTTATATCATCAGCCCCCAAAACCATATTCTACCCTATTCTCACTGCAAAACCCTGAAACCTAACCCCTTCAACCCTAAACCCTAAACCCTAAACCCTAAGATCCCGTCGCCAGAAGCCTGCTTCAGCTGCTCCTGTTGTATCATCTACCCCAGAAACCCGAAGCTATCCTCTCTCATTACCTGTTGCCGAACGGCTTCAGGTGCTCCTTTCGTATCAGTCTAGTCCCTAAACCTTATAGACCCTAATCCCAGAACCTAAAGCCTAAAGCGGCCAAGGGGCTGCTTCAGCTTGCTCCTTTGAGCATCACTCTAATCCCTAAGCCCTACTCCCTAAACCCTAAAGTGGCCAAGGGGCTGCTTCAGCTTGCTCCTTTTAGTCTAATCCCTAAGCCCTAACCCCTAAACCCTATACCCTAAACCCTAAACCCTAATCCTTGAACCCTAAAGCGGCCAAGGGGCTGCTTTAGCTGCTCCCAGTCAATGAAGGGTGGCCGGGCCTGGCGATTCGACGCGTAGGCTTCGGGGAATAGGATCTCGGGTTCATTGATTGGGGTCTTAGGGTTTGGGTTTAGGGTTTAGGGTTTAGGGTTTGGGGTTTAGGGTTTAGGGTTTAGGGCTTAGGGCTTAGGGTTTTAGGGTTCAGGATACATTTGACTTTGACAGCAGTTGGTTCGCGGCAAAATTCAGAGATACAAATCGGGCAGCCACCCGCCAGTGTGAAAGGCCCGGCCCCGTGTCATGGGCATCTTTCGGTGATCGCAGCGAAGCAGGAGGAAACTCTGGAGCCCAAACTCTCCGAAAGGCTTCGGATTGCTTCTTTGCCACAGTGCATGAAGGCATCCTCTATAATCCAGGGGGCACCAGGACCTGTGCCGCATCCCCTTTCAGGACACTGTCCCGCGCTCTGCATCTTAGGCGCTGCCTGAAGGATTTCCCACGTCTGCGTTCAGCAGCTCACTCTGCTTCAGGTTCCACGCAGTTAGGATAGATAGATAAATAGATAGATAGAAAAAAGATAGATAGATAGATAGATAGATGGATACATCGATAGACCGATAGACCGATACATCGATAGATCGATAGATCGATAGGTCAATAGATACATAGAGCGATAGACCGATAGACCGATAGATAGATAGATAGATAGATAGATAGATAGATAGATAGATAGAGAGAGAGAGAGAGAGGGAGAGATAGATAGATAGATCGATAGATAGATAGATAGATAGATAGATAGACAGGTAGGTAGATAGATAGGTAGGTAGATAGATAGATAGGTAGACAGATAGGTAGATAGATAGATGGATGGGATTCAGGGATAAGTCCGGATCCCTGCCTTTCGTTTTTGCGGGCAAGATCTTTGGGGCCCGCGGCAGACATGAACATCAATGGCACACCCTGGACCCTTTTCACCCCACCACCCGAGATGCAGGTACAAAGTGTCGGAGGTTTAGTTTGGGGCCTTAATCCTTGAAGCAATCTAGGGGCCTTAATAATTAGAATAGGGTTTAGGGTTTAGGGTTTAGGGTTTAGGGTTTGGGATTTAGGGGCCTTAATGATTAGAATAGGTTTCTGGGATATATTGTACTATAATCATAATGAGGAACCCCAAAATAGTATAGGTACTTAATAAGTCCTCCATATTAGGCGTTAAGGTGCAGGGGACCACGAGTTTGGGACACACTCCCGCCTCCATGTTTCAAGGCCCCAGCGCGGGGTGAAAATGGCGTGAAAGGGATCTCTTAACCCTACGCCGTGCAGCCGAATGTACGGTTTTGGGGGTTCCGTATTATAATTATATAGTATATGATACACCCCAAACCCCCTATATTAATGCCCCCCAAACAGGTCGCGGGAGCTTGGGGAGTTTTACGGGTTTGGGAATGATGGGCCATAAACCTTAAGCCGTATAAGGATGTAGGATCTAGACCCTTATAGGAGGGAGACGGGCCTTCGGGAGCCGGACAAGAGGGTCTGCATTTTGGGCTTTGGGCTTTAGGGCAGGGTTGACGAACGAGGGTCTGACACTGGAAGGACATGGGGGGGGAGTGGAAAACAAGCCGGATCAGAGGCAGGGCTTCAGACAGGCGGGTCTTCACTGTGAGCCCCTTCCGAGGTTTTGTTGAACCGAAGTTTGAACACTAAGCCCTAAACCCTAAACCCTAAACCTGGAGATCGAAATCCAGCAGCCCTGAAACCTCAGCTCTTCAATGAACGCGAAACCCTTTTGGGGCGCGCTTTGATCCTCTGTCCGGCGTGGCTGCGGCGTGCAGTGCAGTTCGGCTCGGAGTGCAGATTCTATTTAGGCTGAGAGTTTAGGGTTTAGGGTTTAGGGTTTAGGGTTTACCAGTGGTTCTAAGTTTGGCTTTGGGCCTCCAGGGTGAAGCCTATGGTGTGGGGGTGACAGAGAACCCTTCGTTTTCGCCTCGCTGAAGTTCGGAAGAACCGCGCGCCTATCAGACCAAGTCCGTGAAACTCAGGGCCTCTGAAGCGGTTGGGGTTTCACAAGGTTTTGCAAGTTCTGCAGTGGGGCATTAGCATGGGCGCTTTTTGGAGGTTCTGGGAAAAAGAAGGGTCTAAAATATGTAAGGATTCTGTACAAGCATTCTATAGGGGCTCGATAGTCGTTTCGACATTTAAGAGACAGTCCTCTCTGCAACAGGACTCTGCTAACTGGAACCCAGACGTTAAGCCCCTAATGGTCTTTAGCCTGTACCTCTTGAGATGATCCGATTACAAGCCTCCATAAGCCCAAAGCATACCTCATGGTGGCAAATACAAACACTTCTACAGTAGGTTCAAAACTCCATGTACCCTGTAGACCCCCAACCCTGACCCCTTCAAAGCCTACAGTAAGCCCTAGACCCCTTAAGCCCCAAACCCGATAACCCGGAACCCTATGAGCCCTGGGAACTCCAGAACCCTAAACCCTAAGCCTTACACCTTTAAACCCTAAACCCTAAACCCTAAACCCTAAACCCTAAACCCTAAACCCTAAACCCTAAACCCTACACCTTTAAACCCTGAAGCCCCTCATCTCCTCAAGCCTCCTGCAGGTAGGCCCCAAAACCAAAAACCGTACAAACCCTGGTGATCTCAAACCACCTGAATCCCCATTCTGGTGCGCAGCTGTAAGGTTCTTGTTCAAGGCGATCTGTGCCTTTATACGGCGGAAACCTTTAAAACTTTACACCTGGCCTTTAAAGCTTGGAGCAAGAGCTTTTTTGAGCTTTGTCTGGGTAGGGCTGTCTGGAACATGTACCTAAACCCTAAACCGGTAGAGTTGTGAATCAGAAAGGGCTGGGATTCTCTTTCGGTCCCCAAGGCTTAGGGCGTTTGTTTGGGGTTTAGGGGTTTAGGGTTTAGGGGTTGAGGGGTTTAGGGGTTTAGGGTTCAAGGAGTTCTCGTATGTTGTGGCATTTAAGGATGTTCGGTCTTGGCCTAGGGGGCTAGGCGCTGGCACTCCCCTAAACCCTAAACCCTAAAACCTAAACCCTAAACCCTAAAACCTAAACCCTAAACCCTAAAACCTAAACCCTAAACCCTAAACCCTAAACTCTAAACCCTAAACCTCAGGGTCTCAAAGTTTCCCTTCATCTCTGGTGAGGCCGAACCCACCCTCCCCTGAGCCTCCAGCTTCAATAGTATACTATAGTTGGGTTAGGGTTTAGGGTTTAGGGTTTAGGGTTTAGGGTTTAAGGTTTGTTATTGTCTAGGGTTTAGGGTTTAGGTTTCGCAACATAACAATTATAACCCACTCCCGACCCGTATTCTAGGGCATGGCTGCAAAGCTGAGCCTAATGGGCGACTCCTGAAAGCAAAATACTTGTTCGAAGGAATGTCGAGGGGTCGACAAGGACTCAAGGGGGGGGGGGCTATGCAGTTCGGAATACCCTAACCCCAACTCTACCTAGACCTACCTAGACCCTGAATTGCAATACTGTAATTTGCTCATCTTGCTTATCTGATCATGGGATCCTAATCCCACAAATAAGCTATCAAGGCAAAAAACACTATGTACAATTTCAGGGGCTGGGTACATCTCTTTTCTGGGCGAGCTTGGTCATGCAAAGTACGATGGTCGGTGTGGCTGATTGCCACTGTCTGCAAACAGTGTGTTTCGTGCAGATTGCTCCGCTGAATGTTGAAAACCCTTACAAGCCTAAACCTGGGCTGTTGTGCAGCGACAGGGTCGAGCAGGTGCAGGGCTTTACTACAACACAGACACCCTCAGTCTCAGTAGCAAGGGATAGCTGAGGGCTTGGTATTTCGGGTGCAAGATTCCGGGATGCCGAGAACCCCAAAACGACCTAAACCCCTAAACCCTAAACCCTAAACCCTAAACCCTAAACCCTAAACCCCTAAACCCCTAAACCCCTAAACCCCTAACCAGTAAACCCTGAACCCTAACCCTAAACCCTAAACCCGAAATCCTAAACCCGAAATCCTTGTTTCCGGATGGTGAAACGTGCGAGTGACCGGGTCTCAGGGACGGAGATTCCGTGCAGGGCCCTCGGCGGCTTGGGTTGACGAGTTGCGCGATTCTTGGCTTTAAGGTATGGTTTAGGGTTTAGGGTTTAGGGTTTAGGTTTTAGTATGGGCCTCAACCCCAAAGCCTAAACCCTAAAGCCTAACTCAAGGTTACGAAAGCCTAAGCCTTTGCCCGAAAGCCTGAACCCAAAGTTACTAAAGCCTACGCCCTAAACCGTAAAGCCAATCCTGAAGCCTAAAGCCTACAGCGTAGACCCTAGGCATGCCTCAACCCCAAGCTACTAAAGCCTAAGCCAGAAATACTACGTGGAGTCCATGTTTGGAAGCTGTTGCGTTACTTGCCGTCGGCGTGGCTACGAGGCAAGCGCAACGATCTCCCTAAACCCGAAAGCCAACCCTAAAGCCTAAACCCTAACCCTACAAAATGCCTAAACCCTAAGTGACTAGAGCCTAAGCCCCGAAAGCGAACCCTAAAGCCTAAAGCCTAAACACTAAAGCAGAAGCCCTAAACCCGAAAGCCAAGCCGATGGAACACTGAAGCTTGCACTTGTAATGTGGCGCATCGAAGCCAGGGACACTGCGTGAGTAGTCGTACAGCAAAGTGGCCAGGGGAACAGACGTGTCGCTGAGCAGCAGCGACCACGCCACCTTCCCAACCTTGATCGGCACGGCCTCCTCATCCTTGTAGAGTCTTGACAGAGTCTTGCCATGCCATGCCAATGAACATCTGCAACAGCCTTTGCAAGAGCTGCGGGAACGTTTGCAACATTGTATGCAAGCATGGTTTTTCCATAATGTACCCCCAAACCCTATTCTAATTATTAATGCCCCTATAGTAGCGATTCTGTCCTGCTCCTTGCATTGCAACCGCTGGCCCTGCGAAATGATGTTCAGTGAAGCCCCGAATGATTCTCCCATCTTCGTCCCATCTTCGTCCCTATGCAGTGTAGCAGGAGTTTGTAATATGTAGCTGAAACCCTAAACCCTATAACCTTAAACCCCAAACCCTAAACCGTAAACTAATATTGCTTGCCTTCAAAAGTTTCACAAAGCGATGAAGAACTGTAGGATCGATCATAAACCCCTCTGTCACGCCTCTGATTAGGATCCTCTAATTGTGTTATAAGGATATTCTAATAGGATAAACCTTAACCCTAAACGGCAGCAAAACAAGAGACGACTTGAACTCCAAAAGCGTCCGACTGTCGGGTGGTGCGTGCGAATTCGGGGGTTGGCGGCTGCATCGATTATGACAGGGGGTTGGAGTCGAGGGCTTTGCCTGAAGACCCGGGGTGTAGGGTTTGTTTAGGATCCTGGGGTCGACCAAACGAGTCATGTGTGTTTAGGGTTTAGGGGTTAGGGTTTAAGGTTTAGGGACTTCCCTACACGGCCTACATGGACGAGTAGCCACCCAAGCCCAATGTCCTGCACCCTAAAGATGCTAAGGCGCGGCCCTTCTTGTTGACACGGCAGCTGAAAAACCGCTAATGCCTCAAAACTAATTGCTGAGCCCCAGGCCCTGAAGCCTATATCCAGCCACAAGGCCTGCCAACCCCTTATCAACAAAACCCTAGGCCCCACACCCCGAACTCTAAATGTCCAGCCGTAAAGCCTATTATTCTAACATGAGCTCTCATCCAGACGTTCGCAACAGTCTGAAAGACCAGACCCATGACTAAAACACCGACTTGTAGTGCTTTAGGCATCCGGGCCCAGGGCTTTCATGCATTTTAGGGCTTCGGGTTTAATTTTCGCCCAACAATAACTAGCATAGGGTTCCGGGGTATACTTTCTTCCTTCTTCACACTAAGGAAACCTAGCACTTGTAATGTCAAGCGTCTATACTACCACCGATTCCATGACAAAAACCGCACAATAAACCGTCCGTGCTCCCCGCCACTGACGGAGTCAGTATAGGTACACCTCAGCGGCCGGGGTTTAGGGCCCAGGGGTTCGAGTTTGGGCGTTCCGGTTTGCGGAAGGGATGCACATCTTACCTCCTAAACCCTACCTATAGTCTCCATTGTAGCTCCTTTTCTTGGGTAACCGGGTAACCAAATTTATATTATAAGATCCTAACCATAAAATTGGTTAACCCAAGAAAGGAACTACAATGGAGACTACAGGTAGACCCCAAACTGCAAACCCTAATAACCCGTTGGACCATGCCGGGCCCATTGGAAGTCGCTACCCTAAACCCTAAACCCTAAACCCTAAACCCTAAACCCTAAACCCTAAACCCTAAACCCTAAACTCAGACCCTGAACCCTAAAGGCGGTCTAGGGGGTGTTGAGACGGCTCTGGGGAGGCCTCCTGCTTTTCAGGTTCATCCTTCCGGGCCCTTTGGAAGCTTAGCGCTCAAACTCATAAAATGTAGGGGCCTTAATAATTAGAATAGGGTTTAGGGTTTAGAGTTTAGGGTTTAGGGTTTAGGGTTTAGGGTTTAGGGTTTAGGGTTTAGGGTTTAGGGCTAACAATTAGAACAGGGTTTTGGGTTTTTGGGGGTATATTCTACTATACGTATTAGTTACAATAAGGAACCCCCAAAACCCTAGCCTAATTATTAAGGCCCGTATATTATCAGCATGGCGTTTCGGGTTGAGAGTCTATACAGTCGCAGGTTCAGGGTCTAGGGCCAGTTTAGGGTTGGGCCGTGTCAAAGTTTCCGAGCATTCTCGCAACCACGGTGTCTATGTATAGTCCATGTAAAAATCCAGTCAGTCACGCGACGAGCCATAGGCTCCACCGAAATGCACAGCCCTGAACCCGAAACCCCTACAGTACCTATAAACAATCAACCATCTTCTGCCAAAGGGGCTCCGTATGCTGTCGCGACGCAAAACAGGCTTTCGTTGCAGTACCTCTCCGATGCTTGCTCAAGGGGAAAGGCCCCAAACCCTACACTAAGAACCCCGAATTTAACAGGGGGGAAGTGGGCTGTCCAACGAGTTACTCAACCTCGGACGACAAATTGGGGTCAAAATCAAAAATAGAGGATCCTTATGTTGATTTGCTCCTTTGGGCCCCTGTTGAAGACAGAAACCCCAGACACCCCGACCCCCAGACCCCAAAACACAAATCCGAAAGGCGCGCCCCCAAGGATCCTCGAGGCGCCAAAGCCTCTGATCTTCAAGGCTAAACCGAACAAGGGTTTGGGGTTTAGGGCTGCGGGTACACCCTAATCCCTCAGTTCTAAACCCTAAACCCCTAGTTAAGTTAAGTTCTGAACCCTACTCCAACCCTAAACCTACGCCTCAGTGGACCCACAACCCCTGAACCCCCATACCGAAATGCGCACATCTCTGAGGCATAGCTGTCTGTGTCGCCGTCCCAGAAACACCGCCTGGGATCGGGCACCGCCACTCCAAACAGGCGCAAAGCGACTACCCTAATCCCTCAAACATAAACCCTCAACCCTAAACCCTCAACCCTAAACTCTAAACCCTGAACCCTAAACTCTAAACCCTCAACCCTAAACCCTCAACCAAAAAACTCTAAACCCTAAACCCTAAACCCCAAACACTACACTCTAAACTCTGAACCCTAAACCCTAAACTCCAAAGCGTGCAATAACACTTGAAGATCGAGGGCTCTTAGGGTTTAGGGGCACCCATAGGCCCCATAGTAGTGTCTTTTGGGGGGGGCTCATATTTAAAATCCTATAACGTAATCCCAAAAAGGAACTACTATGGGGCCTATGGGTAAACCCTAAACCCTAAACCCTAAACCCCAAAAAGGAGCTACTATGGAGCCTGTGGGTAGGGGTATAGAGGTTTCTGGTACGGTGTCGAAAGGGTTTTGGAGACTTAATGGCTTAGCTTCGCCTGCGGAGTATCACAGGGCTGCTTCCTCCGGCGTCCTGAAGTATAGTAAGGGGCTTCGGGCTTAGGGCTTAAATTAGGGTTTAGGGGTTTTAGGGCTTTAGGGTTTTAGGGTTAGGGTAGTTTAGGGTGTAGGGTTTAGGGTGTAGGGTTTAGGGTGTAGGGTTTAGGGTGTAGGGTTTGGGGGTTAGGGCTTTAGGGTTTCAGGGTTAGGGCTTATCGGGTGCAGGGTCTAGGGTATCTCGGGATGCTTCAGCGTGTGGCTTCACGCTACACGGTTGCAGGGCTTAGAAGCGTAAAAACAGGACCAACTGTGTCTGCGGCATATGGGATTCTGTGATGGTGGGAACGTAAAGTCCATGAAACCCCAAACCGTACAACCTCCAGAGCCATCAAAGCCCTAAACTCTGAATCATGAGCCTCTTTTCGCTCCGCCGCACCCGTATAAAGCCTATCTTGAACCCTCAATCCAGTCCGATAATCAGACCATACACAAACCGTTCATGGCATTTCATAGTACGCATGTAGCGTGAATACCTCAAACCATAAACACCAGCAGCCCAAACTGCAAGGGCCTTTCAAAACCCTAAACCCTAACACCCTAACGCCCGGAGCCTAGAACTCTTAAGCCCTAACCCTGAACTCTCAGCCGCACACCCTAAACCCCAACTAAACCTTCCTGCCTAAATCATAAGCCCACGCAAACTCGAACACCCTATACTAAACCCAAAGCCCTCAGCCCTAAACCCAACGAAGCCTTCCCTAAACCCAAACTATGCCTTCCGTCTTATACGCCTCAGGAGGAGCCCTTCTAGAGCCCTGGTAGATCCCTAAAAGAAACCCTTGAGCTCTGGGAGATCCCCGGCACCCTAAACCCGAAACCCTAAACCCTGAAAGATCCCTTAAAGGGTACTATACAGGTTTGCTCCGAAGCTCTTCCAGGGTATAGGGTTTAAGGTTCCATAATGGGGTCCACTTCAAGGGGTACTATAGGGTTCTATAGTGGGGTCCCCCTTTAAGGTGACGGCGTTCCCATGCGGACTCCTTGGCCCTTCTGCTCACCGATGGAGACCTTTCGTGCGACTGGGTTTACGCGTGGATTCCGTGTTCTTTGAGCTCCTTTTTTGGGGGGTGTTGGTTTAGGGCTTAAGGCTTTTAGGGGGGCTTTTAAGGCTTCGGATTTAGGGTTTAGGGCTGCAGGTTTAGAGGGTCAAGCTTTATAGGCTTAGCATCGAGGCTGCTGCAACCGCACCTCGAAGCCTAAACATCCAAAAATCCTAAACCCTAAACACCTAAACCCTGAACCCTAAATCCCCAAACCCCTAAACCCTGCAACCCTAAAGCCCCAAAATCCTTTAAGCAAAAACCTGAACCCCGAAATCCCCAGCCCAAGAGGCCAAGAGCTCCAGAGATTCGGCTCGGAAAGAGATTGACCACGTATCGGGTTTAGGGAAGGCCTACCCATAGGCCCCATAGTAGTTCCCTTTTGGGAGTACCTTATAGGATTCAAAATATGAACCCCAAAAAAGAACTACTATGGGGCCTATGGGTAGGGTTTATGGTTTTTCAGGCTTACTGTTTAGGGTGTGGGGTTTAGGGTTTAGGGGTGCAGTGTTTGGGGTTTAGGGTTTAGGGTTCAGGTTTCTAGAACACACCGAAGCTCAACAGCCGCTCGTCGAAAGCACCAAAGGCGAATAGCTGCATCGTCTCTCCTAAACCTCGCCTCTGATGCCCTTATAGACTAAGCTGCAGGGTTTAAGGTTTAGGGTTTAAGGTTTGGGGCTTAGGGTTTAAGGTTTAGGGTTTAAGGTTTGGGGCTTAGGTTTAAGGTTTAGGAAATCAGGGTTAGGGTTTGGGGTTCACTGGATGCCCTTATAATTTAAGGGCCTAAGTAATTTCTAATGCTATTCGGGTGGCTCCTTATTAAAAATTTTTAGTATAATATAGGGACCTTAGTCATTACTAATACTATTCGGGGGGTTCCATATTATAATTTTAGTACAGTGTAGGGGCCTTAATAGTTACTAATACTATTTGGGGTGTTCCTTATTAGCAAGTTTGATAAAAATATAAGGGCCCTAATACGATTCGGAGGGTTCTTATTATAACTTTAGTGTAATATAGGGGCCTTGATAATTACTGACACTATTTGGAGTGGTTCCTTGTTGTAACTTTAGTATAATATAGGGGCCTTAATAATCACTAGCACTATTTGGGGTGCTCCTTATCATAGTTCTAGCATAATATAGGGCCCTTAAGAATTACAAATGCTACTTGGGGTGTTCCTTATTATAGCTTCCATAGCACTGTTCACGCGCACTGGACCATGTTTTAGGAGCCTTTCACCTCGGTTTGCCACGCCTGCCACGATTGTCGAAGATGTCACAAAAACTTCAAATCTAGAAACTTGAATTTCGTTCGCGTCTCTGTGTCAAAACTTCCACTCGCGTGCCTGCTGCATTCACTTCGAATCATGCAAGAATGGCAATGTTTTCGAGTTTTTGAGGGTGCACTGCACATATGTCACTTCGAAATGCTCCTCCAAAATTCAGCTGTTTTGCAATTCTGTTGATTTCTTGTTGTTGGTCTACCATCGTCGAACGCGCAAATTCCTCGAGCTGAAACTTCCTCCTGGAGTTCAGTCTGTGAACAGACCCCACAAAACTCAGTATGTTGGCATCTTCATAGCTTCAAAACACTCTTGTTGGTAGCTGCTCCGAGGCCAAAACTCAAGTTTTAACGCGTGTTGACGCAGAAACGTGTGATTTCCACACCCAGGCACATCAACAAAAATGTTGTGTTTTCGTGGTATTTACAATACAAAACGCTTGCCTGTCTGCTACGGAGCGGTAGTAGCTCCCATATAATAAAAGCGCCTTGATAGTTGCTACTACTATTTGGGGTGCTCCTTAATTATTACGATTCTAGTATAATATAGGGACCTTAATAATTACTAATACTATTTGGGCGGTGCCTTACTATAGAGTTTTTCTTGATATAGTCTTAGTATAATATACCGCCAAAATCCTATTCTAATTTTTAAGGCCCCTACATTAGATTAAGTTTCGGGTTTAAGGTTTAGGGTTTAGGGTTTAGGTATACAGCCATGACGCCCTAAACCCCACACATGAAATCCTACGACGCCTCAGAGCCCCAAACCCAAATCCACATGAAGCCCTCGCATGCTGCGCCCGTCTAAGTACAGCATCCAGACTGGAGGCCGCAGAAAGTTGAACAAACGCAGCTTGTACACAACTTCGGGAAATCAGGAAGAAGAGGGTTTTGGGGTATCGGGACTACTATTCACAGTACCAACAAACTCATTAGGCCAAAGCTCTTCAATGATCCATCCCTTTTCGAGCAGTCCCTCCGTGCTAATGCGCAATGACTCTTAGGATTTAGAGTTAACGGGTTTAGGTTTTACAGCTTAAGAGAGTTTGAGGGTTTAGGGCTTAGGGTTTGAGGGTTTAGGGTCTAAGGTTGTTACTAGTACTGGCTGCAGCTCATATCTATGCAACCCGAACTCAAGCCGCACTTGCGGGAGCGTACCTGGACCACGATCTTGTACCTTGGCAAGTTGAGCTCCTTTAGCCGGTCCTTGATGTCGTCTGCAACCTCCGAGGTTTGGAGATCTTTGGGGGGTGAAAGAGTCGGTTTGCGGCGTTGGGGACAGAGGCTTTGCCTAGGGTTTAGGGTTTAGGGTTTAGGGTTTAGGGTTTAGGGTTTAGGGTTTAGGGTTTAGGGAGTTTAGGGTTTAGGATCTAGGGCTGCTGTCTTGCGATGAGTACACCTACCGTGCTTTCGAGGCTCTCTTCAGTTACACCCGGCGACGCTTCATTCGTGTCAATAGGTGTTCCCAAAACCATGGGGTTCTGGGTAGGAGTTTTCGCTTGGAAAGAAGAGGTGTCCAAACCCTAAAACCCAGACCCTAAGCCGCTACCCCAAACCCACGCCAGGCTATGACCTCCTTAAGGCCTAGATCGGGCCGCCTCGCCCCTAAAGGAGCCTTGTAACTCCCTGTTATCAACCCTATCATGCCCTATAACTCCCCTATAACTCCCTTTATGGAACCCGGCCACTCCAAGAAACCGGGGGTTCGTTTCTGGCTTCGGGTCTGGACAGGTCATAAGGCTTGTGGTCACGAGCTTACGGTTCAGGTTTAGGGTTTAGGGTTTAGGGTTATTAAGGGTTTAGGGTTTAGGGCTTGGGGCTAAACCCCGGGGTCTGAAAATTCGCAAGATGATGCCCTTGTCGCCCCTGTGTGGCTATGCATTCGGCCTCTTGTACCACGGAGCCCAGGGACCCTGAAACTGGCAGAGGGTGGGTTGCTAAGCGCCTGCTTCGTCAGCAACTGAGTTGTCTCCATGCTGTAAGTTGCCTGGCGGCTTAGGGTTTAGGGTTTAGGGTTTAGGGTTTAGGGTTTAGGGTTTAAGGTTTAGGGTTTAGGCTGTAGGGTTTAGGGTTTATGGTTTAGGGTTTAGGGCCCTACCTTATACTACCAGAACCTACTTTCTTGTAGGTTCATATGATAAACCTTAGAATAGAATTTATAGGGACCCCACAAAAAAAGTAGGTTTTGGTAGCTAAAGGTAAACCCTAAACCCTAAACCCCAAACGGTTCATAAATCCAAAAAGGAACCCAGACGCCTAAACCCTAAACCCTAAACCCCAAACGGTTCATAAACCCAAAAAATAACCCAGAAGCATCTTCAGGCTTCTTGACGTTGCCGACCGGAAGCTACGGGACCGGAAAGCTGGAGACCCCTTAATGCCCCAAACCCCAAACCCCAAACCCTAATCTGCAGACACTAATGCCGGTGCCCTTGATAATCAGAGTAGGGTTTTGGGCTCCTTTAGGATACTGTGATAATAGGGAACCCTAACAGTAATATTGGCAACTATTTAGGCTTCTATATTACGGCCAAATCACAACAGTGCGACTTCCTGGCTCGGCTGTAGGATCCGGTCGGGCGGCTGGAACACCCAAACTCGACTTTTACGTTTTTCGAGCATTCCTGACAAACTTACAAAGCCAAAGCAGAGCCTTCGCCCATCAGTTTTTGCCAAGCCTCTGAATCCTAGAATCCTACTGTAGGGGCCTTAATAGTTTGGGGCTCATTTTTTCTTTCATTATCATAAAGAAACCCTCCCCACAATAGTATAGGTAATGATTTAGGCCCCTATAATATATCCCCAATTTTGCCTTGCAAGATGCGGGGCTTTTACACGGAACGCGCGGTGGTTGCTAGGCCCCGTTCACTGCTTCGGATCCAAGCCGCCGGTGGTTTAAGGAGTCGGGTTGTGATTTAGTTTGCGAGTTTGGGCTAAACCCTAAACCCTAAACCCTAAACCCTAAACCCTTAGGGCTTTGCAGCTGGAGGGTTTCGGGTTCAGGGTTTTGCAAACTGCTGACTCGAGGTGCGTAAGGTTGCAGGTCCGGGCTCCGATCGTGATCAGTTCTCGGTATTGTGATGCCCCGAAGCCCAACCAACCACAAGGTTTAGGGTTTAGGGTTTAGGGGTTTAGGGGTTTAGGGTTTAGGGTTTAGGGTTTAGGGCACTGAAATCATGATAAAACACTTAAGAACAAGCATCACGACCTTCGTACTTCGAGCAGAGTACTAGCATGTGTAATGGTGCTAGACTTTAACGGGCGAATTTGATGAATGCTGCATGTAGAGCCCACTCCGTCAACCTGCGAATTGCGACACGAAGCATAGCCGTTTAAGGTTTCGGGTTTAGGGTTTGGGGTTTAGGGTTTTGGGCTTAGGGTTTAGGGCTTCGGGTTTAGGGCTCGCCAAATCGAGCCTTGTCCAGCTTGCTTTGCAGCACATCCTCGGCATGGGGCTCACCCGACCGAGCATGATTAAAGCTTTCGGTTTCGAATTTCGGGCGCTAAACGCTCAACCATGCACAAGCTCCAACTCACCCGAAACCCACAGTCGAAATCCAAGCTACTGTTCGGCCTCCCCTAAATACACCAACGATGCCAGTACCAGAAAACGTTTAAACTTATAGTGCTCCAGACCCCAGAGTAATGTATGTTGGGGAGCCGCTCCATTCGGCGTTTAGGGGGTTGTGGCATGGGGGGTGTGGGCTTATGGAGGGCCAGCCAGGCTTTGATTGCTTTGATCTCTGTTTGATTTTTTTGTTCATCCCTATTTGATGTTGTTGATCCCGATTGATCACTCTTTGATTTGTTCATGCCTACCCCGGCAGGCCAAACGCAAGCTCCAATTCTAAACCTCACAATTACAATCCTACGCCCCGGACTAGGTATAAACATAGGGGTGGATTTGTGGACAGCTCTGTATCTTATCGCAGAGCTCTCATGATCCTTGATCCCGGAACCAAGTTAAGCCCTTTCTGAACATAAATCCATGTACCGTCAGCTTCCGAGACGCAGCTCCTCAAATGCTTCCCAAACCTTTAAAGGCTCTTTGTGGGTTTAGGGTTTATAATATAGGGTTTAACCCTAAACCCTAAACCCTCAAGCCTCAACCTTGGGTACTGCCCCATACATTAACAGTCTTTAATAGGGCTACTATGAAGGGCCTAATATATCCATAATATGAATATTATCCAACTGTTACTGAGTGGGGGCAGTACCCAACCTCAACCGTTAAACCTGAAAAATCTTTAAAGACCAGAAGCCATAGACTCCAGCCCTAAGCCCCAGAACAACACACCGTATACATCCGAAACGAAACCCTAAACCCTCAAAACATTGAAGCTGAGGTGGCGGCCCTGATTATCTCGCGGGTAGGGCCGGGTCGGAACTTATTCTTGTACCTCGGCGCTTGGGGTTCGGTTTAGGTTTTTTGTTAAAGCACCTTTTTCCACCTAGGGTTTAGGGTTTAGG
>CAJNDV010035214.1:0-15339 GCA_905221635.1 Symbiodinium sp. CCMP2456
GGGTTTAGGGTTTAAAGGGATTTAGGGTTTGGGGTTTAGGGTTTAGGGTTTAGGCTGATCTCTTCTTGGCAGTTAATATCGAGGCAATTAGAATCAGGAGCCCCGCAAATGGTCATTATCGGTACTTACTCAGGCCCCTACATTAGCATGCTTAAAACTCTGGGAGCAGCCTGAAAGCCCAAAACGCCCCTAAACCCTAAACCCGAAGCCCCAAAATGCCCATTAATCCCTACTTGGAGGTTCATTGGACTTAGTAAGTAAGGTTATAAGCCCCTTAATCGGGATTATAAGTAAAAAATAAGTATGGCTACCTTAATTATAACCCTACTTACTAAGTCCCATGATCCTTTAAGTAACCCTTAAAGCCTCACTTCAAAATTGGAGGAGGGGGGCTGGCTTCGGGGTTGCCTGGGGAAATCCTGCTCTTGGCCTTGAAGGCCTCCTAGTCCTACGACTTCGACCCTGAAATGTAGTTTGTTACATTGGCTTCTTCTTGTAGGATCCTAGAATAGGTTTCTCTAGGCACTTCAGAATGCAACGTTCCCCTCGGCCATTTTTCTCTGCCGCGATCCGCTGCCTTTACACGCAGAGAGGCAGAAGGTCCATGTGCTGCTGAGGGCCGAAGCGATGTCGAAGGAGGATTGCATTGGGCTTCAATGTCGACAACATTTTGTATACAAATATATAACCTCAAATTGATTGGACGTCTGAACCGAGTGAGATCAGACCCTGACGCCCTGAGCCTGCAAAGGGAAGTAGTGTTGAGCAAAGGGGAAAGCCAGAAATTTGGTTGGTGGCTCTACCTTCCGGTATATAGACCTTCTATAAGGCTCCTATAACGGTAACTACCCACCTGAAAATGTCCTAGCTTTGAAGGTTCCTGCAAGGGTTCCTGCTTAGAAGCAGCTGGTGGACCTCAGCGAAGCCCAAACATCGACGTGGCGATGTGGGCGCAATGAATAGAGGGGCCTTAACCTTAATAGATAGAACAGGGCTTCTCGCATGGATTTGGGGGTTTAGGGTTTAGGGGCCTCAATAATTAGAATACGGCTTCTTTAACGGATTCTCACAGGTTCTAAGCGGTTTCGGGTGTAGGGTTTTTAGGGACCTTCAAGATTAACATAGCGCTTCTGTAAATGATTCCTCAGGGATCGAGCCTAAGAGGTTTAGGGATTCTCATACCATATTGAACAACGGAACCTGCAGGGAATACTGCTGCTAATTCTTCAGGCCCCCATTTAGGGTTTAGGGTTTAGGGTTTAGGGACAGACTTTAGGGTTTAGGGTTTAGGGACAGACTTTAGGGTGTAGGGTTTAGGGTTTAAGGTTTAGGGACAGACTTTAGGGTTTAGGATTTAGGGTTTAGGGACAGACTTTAGGATTTAGGGTTTAGGGACAGACTCAACGCTGCAGCCGTGGATGCTCGAGCCTATTGCTCTCAGGGCCTCCGCGAACAAAGTATGAGAGGCGCAAGACATCCTACCTCAAGGGTTTAGGGTTTTTTTTAAAGTGTAGTTTAGGGTTTAGAGATTAGGGTAGTTTAGACATCTTACCTTAAGGGTCCATGTTGTACCCATACAGTACATCTATTTTTGGCCCTATAGGACCTACGTAGTCTATGTAGGGGAAAAATTTAAGGACAAAGTATATACATGTACTATATGACAATGCATGGAGCAAGAGGTGAAGGCATCTTGCTTGAGTAACACCTCTCCGAAAGAGTCGTCAATGCAAAATTCAGCAGTTCATAGCAGCATGCAGTGAGCATTTCCAACGGGTGGTGGTAATGTTGCAGGGGAGTGGGCTGACGTACCTGGTAGCAAAATCTCGTTCGGGAAAGTTCCGGAGGTCGCGGGAGCGAAAAACCTCAAAGCATCTGGGTAGTTCTCTAAATCAGGAACCCTTTTTAAGCTCCCCAATATATTACGGCACCCTTATGAAAAGGACCCCAAAAAGGGACCTGAATTTAGAGAACGGCCCATCTGGAGGAAGATCAGAAGCCATGGTTCAGAGCTGCACCTCGTACACCTGATTCTTCTCCTGAGCGAAGACTCAGAGGTTTTAGGGTTTAGGGCTTTGGGGTTTAGGGTTTTAGGGTTTACGGTTTTCGCGTTTAGGGTTTAGGGTTTTAGGGTTTAGGGCTTTGTGACAGTTTCTTCTCCTGTTGTGACGAAGTATCTGTTGCTGCTGCAGCTAGCGATGTTGATCATGATGGCGAGCATGATACCGGTGAGGAAGATGATGTCGGCCAAGATGATGGCTCTTGTTGTAATGCTAGCAGTTTAGGAGCTAAGGTTGCTGTTCGTTGCGCTTGTGACTCGGTGTTTGTCGTTGCTGCTGCAGATGTTGCGGCTGTTAGTTGCTTATTAACTGAGATGGTGCCGTCTTTGTTGTCAATGTTGCTATTGCGACTCTGCTGTTGGTGTTCACTGTTCATGCTGCTGTAAGCTGCTGGTGGCTGCCGTTCTTAGTTGCTCATGCTGTTGATGGTGCCGTAGTTGTTCCAGTTGCTGCTTGTGTAGTTATTGATGAATGATGGAAGTTCTGATGGTGGTGCTGCTGTACCGCTCGCTGATTTGGTGTTGGTCCTGGTGGCTGAGTGATCCTTGACCTCATGCGACTTAGTTTCGTTCAGTGTTAGGTAGGTGTCCAACTGCCATGTTCCTGATGATATGTGCACGTCTGCATGTCTAGCCAGACACTGCCTTCTGACCTAGTAACCTTGGCTTAAGGCTCCGCCAAATCATGCTAAGGATCTTCATAAACTTAATCGTACAACCTGGACAACAACATACCAGTAGCAGCGAGAATAGGCCCGGATTTGCTTCTGCAGCCACATCTGTCCAATGTCTCTCCATCTTTATAAATATTTTCTCGTATATCCATATAACGATGACCATATCATATGCACTACGTGTGTAGAGCATTGTTTCGTCATTGCCAATACAAGTCTGTGACCCCGGCCAAAGTAGGCATGCGAAAGTTGCGCACTTTCGAGAAGCCGTTGCCTGAGCTAGGTCGGGTTCTTCAGGCTTATGGGATTGGTTGAAGGTTTTGTGTTTGAGGCCTGGGGTTTCGAAGTTTAGGAAGTAGAGGCTGGAACAAGGGTTCCAAAAGGGTTCTAGTAGAGTTGTACACAGACTCATGCCTTGACATTGAATCGAGCACCCTGGATACGGCCGGGCCTTGAAACCCTAAACAAAACCTCTGCAAGGCTATAGTGCAAGCATGAGCAACATGAAGGGATACGGTTACGTGGCACTAGCTTCGAGCATTTGCAGCGGTAGCTTTGAAGGTGCAGGACCTGACAAAACTTGACATTGCTGAGTTGGCTTAGGGTTTATAGGGTTAAGGGTTTAGGGTTTTAGTGTTTAGAATTTGATGTATGTTTTTTTGCTCGATGGCCCCAAAACGACACACTCACCAATTAGTTCCTCTTGTACAATCCCCAAAGCCTAATACACATATACACCGTACCTTAAGCCTGCCCCTGCTGAACAAAAACTTACTGTAAGATCAAAGTTACACTGCATGAGCACATGAATAGCCCTAAGACCCTCATAGGTGCTGGTGGCCGTGCTAGTGCTTGTGCTAGCAGTGCTTGAGGTCTTTTGCTCGCACTGTTCTTGCGGGAGGGTCTGGTGGGGGTGTTTTCGATGATGTAGGGGCCTTAATAATTAGAAAATAATTAGGACCCCGCCCCCCAAAAATACTATAGGTAACTGATAAGGCCCCTATATTAGGACTGGATCTGGCGAGGTGGGTGGTGCGGAGTTCCTATGAGCTGGCATTCTTGTTGTCAGCCCTAAACCCTAAACCCTAAACCCTACACCCTAAACCCTAAACCCTGCTATATGATTTGATTTCGAGGCCCTCGCAACCCATCAACCCTGGAATCCTTACAGAAACCCTTAAGGGACGCCCTTAAGGTACCCTGGCATGAAGCCTAAACCCTAAACCCTAAACCATGGCCTCAAAGCCTTAAATGAATCCGTAAGCTACCGGGAGTTTCAAGTGGCATGTGGGATGAGGCCTCCCACCCGAAGCATTAGGGTGTAGGGTTTTAGGGCTTACGGTTAAGGGCTTAGGGTATGCGATCTAGGGTTTAGGGTTTAGGGCTTCGGGTTTAAGGCTCAGGGTTTAGGGATTTGGCAGACCTGGGGGTGTTGAATACTGAATACGGTCTGAAGGTTAAGGTTTAGGCTTTAGGGTTGGGGTTTTGGCTTAAGTTCCGAAGCTTCAGGCGACAGCACAGGGCAGTTGGGAGCTGTGTGCAGTGTTTCGGGGACTGCCTCTCATCAGCGTGCAACCCGTTAACAAAAACGGCTTAAACAACGCAGATGCATGCTGACATTAGCACTGAATAGTTCGGGGTCGTCGGGGCCCGGCACCTCAACCGTATAACCCAAAGCCCAAAAAGCCTAAGAGCCATGAACACCCAAAGCCCAAAATGACACAATGCAGGCGAAGGAGCTTCGAAACATGGGCTCAGCAACATCCACCGGAAATCCGAGCCTTCGATGGGAGTGGCGCAAAATATCATGTCTCCTGGTCCCTGTGTAGTTCTGCCATTCTTTGCCATGGTTCAGGCCCCCATAACATGTTAAGGTCGGCGGCAGTTTCTGAAACTCCCAGGTTTTGGAGGGTTTGTGGGTGTCATGCAGAGCCATGGATCATAGAATCATAGACCTACCGTTCCAGGTGTTGCAGCAGAATACACCTCTGGGCGCATATGACTTACCCTAAACCCTAAACCCTAAACCCTAAACCCTATAATAATATGACTTAATACTGCTTGACGGTGATGCCGCCCTGGCTTACAGCCTGGGGCTCGGGACCGAGTGCAGGCTCTACAAGAGGCCAGAAAGGCAGGGTTTAGGGTTTAGGGTTTAGGGTTTAGGGTTTAGGGTTTAGGATTGAACTGTGCACATGCTTGGGTCCAGCCTATTGTCCGAATCTGGCGTCCTAAACAACAGTCATGCTTCGGGGTACACGAGACCACTGCTCCGCAGAAGCTTTATCCCTTAGCACCAAAATAGCCCAAAAGCCGTTTATAATAGGGTCTTTGAGCCCAAATGCCTCAAAATATGAGTCCTTTGAGGGTAAGGTACCACCAAGGGCTGAGACTCGGCTTCTCACGAAGTCTGGCCTTAACGCAGTCCCTACATGGGCGCTTTAAGGCAGCAGTAAATACTATATCCCTATGATTCCAGGGACATTGTTATTGGGTCCCTATATAAAGGGTCTAGGGCCCTAACCATAAGGTCCTTGGAAGCATGGGGGTATGGGCACATGAACCCTCGAAGAAAATCTTGGAGGAACCCTTAAAAGAACCCTTGAGGGGTACATGGGCCTTTCGGGTTTCCTGAACTCAGAACTCCCTCACCCGAAATCAGGAGCTTTAGAGTTTAGGGTTTATGAGGCCTAGGGCCGTAATACTCAAGTCAGGGAGTGTAGGGCCCAAGAGGGTTGGCCCGAGAGGGTTCATAATATGTGCTGCCGTTCTGGAATTAGGTCACAAAAAGCATAATTAGGATGGACTTTTGGGGGCCTAATTCCATGATGGTAGTCCATATGAACTCTCAAGGTAAATTGTATTGTATAGAAAACTCAACATATGCTTTCAGATTTATTGTAGTAAGGCGATTTACCAAGAGCCCTTCTATTGCTACACTCCTCGTAAACCCTAAACCCTAAACCCTAAACCCTTAATAAACACCTCAACAAGAATCCAGACGAGGCTCTGCGCTCCAAAACCTGAATAAAACCCGTAATAATGTTACCACAAGAACCCTGTAATACAACCAGATCCCCTAAACCACTAAACTCAACCCCTAAACCCTAGACCCTGAATCCTAACCCTAACCCCTAAACCCCAAAACAATACCCTAAACCCCTTAACGCGTAGTTTCAGGAAGAGATTTCAATGAAGGGGCGTTCCCAGCCCCCTTCCGCCCTCGACAGAGAGGCCGCTAGGAAGACAAAGGCAAACGGAGATGCCTTGGTGCAGGGTTTAGGGTTTAAGGATTAGGGTTTTAGGGTTTAGGGTGTAGGGACGGGTTGAGAGTTTGGACGTTGAGGTTAAAGGGTTTATACATACAGTACACGGCTTGCGGGCTGAGTGTGGGCTACTATCCCCAAGGGTCCATGTGCTCACATGTATTTGGGCACCTGGACCCTTCCTTGAACTAGCATAAGCTACTTTCTTGTAGGTCGTTATTATAAACCACAATATGGGGGGGTCCGAAAATAGGGGACCCTAATATAGTAGCCCAAATAATAGGAGCCTTATTATGAGGACCCCAAAGTAAGGTACCCCCCCTATTGTCGGAAACTCCCATATAGACTTCAAAGGGACCCAACGAAAAAAAGTAGGTTCGGGAAGATCAAGGTCAGGGTAAACGAAAGTTCCTGTGGCCTTCGCAAGCTGCGGTCATCAAGAGGATGGCCGCATACAAGTTGGGCACTTTTAGGGTTTAGGGTTTAGGAATTAGGGTTTAAGGTTTAGGGGCCCCTACGCAGAAACTCCAAAACGCCTGAACTAAGGAATACACCTTAAACTATAGGAACCCTAACATGGTTTAAAGTGTATTCCTGAAGAAAAGGAGTTTTGGAGTCTCTGGGTAAAGCACTGATTGCTCTAAACCTCTAAAACCATACTAGCAGCCTGCGAAAACGTGGCCACAAGAATAATCAACACGAAGCACCTGCCACTGCCTCCCTAAACCCTAAACCTCACAAAGCTGGGGTCTGCTGGGCTAGCTCAAGACCTGAGTTTGCGTGTCACTGACCTCTTGGGAGGCTGCCCGTAAACATCGGGGTACTTCTCTAAATTAAATTATAATTAGGGCCCTTTCTAGGGTCCTTTTTTGTAAGGGTGCCGTACTTTGTTGGGGTGCCTAGAAACGGACCCTAATTTTCCAGAACTACCCATCGCGCAAACGCCTCCGCGGCTCTAAAGACAACAAAGCCAGTCCCAGAGGGTCCGAGTACCCAAATAGTAAGGTTGTAGGCCCCAAAATCCATACTCTGAATGGTTTTGGGACCTTGAAACCCTACTATTTGGGTACTTGGACCTTTAGGGAGTTTTAACAGTAGAGCGCCACACAATCCAGTGACGCCTTGTGAGTCTTGTAACCCCTAAGGGTCCATGTACACAAATAGTATGTACTTTGGCCCCAAATACCTACATAGGGACTCAGGAAGGCCAAAGTATATACCATTTGGGGTACAAGGACCCTTAAGGTACTGCTTCTGAAGTAGCAAGAACGGTCGGCCTCTGTAGATCCACCTCGCGACTCTTTTTCGAGCTTCCAGGGACTTAGGAAGCAGATTGAGAATTCACAAGGAATGCAAGCCCAAACCCAAACTGGGGTTGTCTACTCAAAGCTTATTTAAGGCGCCCATACTGAGCCGCCAGACCCCCTGAGTACTCCTACATGTAGAGCATTAGTGGCACGGAAGATCTTCCAAGGCAGAGAGCTCCTTTAATGAGAATAAAGGGGTTTCGATGCGTGCCAGGGGTTACGGTCTTGGGGTTGCCGAATGCCATGGGAACGTAGTTTAGGGTTTAGGGTTTAGGGAACGTAGAATGCTTTTCAAACTCCATTTACCCGATTTATAAGTACCCATGAACCTTCAAACAGGCTGCAGGAAACATGGAAAAATGAGCCTTTGGTTAGAAGGCCCCAGCCGCAAGCAAGCAAAGGGGGCACCGCGGCATCTTCAGCAGGCCTAAACTAAACCCTAAACCCTAAACCGAGGTACCATAGTAGGCTGCAGCCCCAGGATGCTTCTTGATGTTTGCCTGGGCATCTCCTCCAGCGACAAAGAGAGAGGTGGGAGTTTCGCACAGAATACTTAAGGATCATGGGACTTAGTAAGTAGTGTTTTTTTTTAAGGTAGCTGTACTTAAAACTACTTATAACCACAATTAGGGGACTTTTAACCTCATTTACGAAGTCCCATGATCCTCCAAGTAATGTAGGGGCCTTAATAATTAGAATAGGGCCATTTTACTATAGCTATAAAAAGGAACCCCCGAAACAGGATTGGTAATTATTTAGGCTTCTATATGAAACCTTTTTGGCGGTTCCAGTCTATCAAGGATCTTGGGATTCCGGGCATAAAGGGCTCCAAGCATAGACGTCCTAGTAACCCAAGATAGTCATATAAGCCCTGACAGCAAGATCCTTGAGCTAGATTAAGGGCTGCAAGCATAGAGGTCCTAGTCACCCAAGATAGTCAACATAAGCGCAAATTAAACAGCAAGATCCTTGAGATAGAATGGAACCCCAAAACTCTCTTCTTCAACAACCACGCCCAAACAAGTTTTCAATCTTCTTAGGATAGACCTCATATGTAAGGCCAAAAAGTTTCAAGTTCTCCCATGGCCCTAAACACTAAACCCTAAGAAATGGAACCCACGATACCTCAAGTATTTGTGGCTTAAGGTGCAAGCTTCAGTTTAGGGTTTCGCGCTTAGGGGTTTAGGGTTTAGGGGTTTAGGGCTTTCAGTTTCAGGGGATTTAGTGTTTAGGGGTTTAGGGTTTAAGGTTTAGGGGTTTAGGGTTTAGGGTTTATTTTAGGAGTTAAGGGTTTAGGGGTTTAGGGTTTAGGGGGGGTTAGGGGTAGGGTTTACGGTTTAGGGGTTTGGGGGTTAGGGGTTATACTACGAAAGCTCGGTGACCAGGGAAGGGGGATATTGCCTTAGCTCACCAATCAATCTAGTACAGAACTGAAGTCCACACTCAGATGAGCCTTGTGATTTCGAGGTGATACTCCAGACCCTCAAACCTTGAACCTATGTGAATCTTCATGCGCAGTTCATGGGCAGTTATACGTAACCCTAAACCCTAAGAAGCCCTAACCCCTAAACCACGCTAAGACCCTAAACCTTAAACCCCTAAACCCCCCTAAACCCTAAGCCCTAAACCCTAAACCCTAAACCCTAAACCCTTCTAAATCCAAAACCCTACAAGAGCCACTGGCTTCCTGCATCTCGAGGCTTTGGAAACTCTAAGATTCTTTAAGCCCAATACCCTGGCCCAAAAAAGTTTAAACTTTTCTTGTAATAGGGGTTTAATATACCAAAAAAGTTTAAACTTTTCTTTTAATAGGGGTTTAAGATACCAAAAAGTTTAAAGTTTACTTTTAATAGGGGTTTAATATACCAAAAAAGTTTAAAGCTTACCTATTGGGCTCCTAAGATAAACAAAACCTATCACCTTAAATCCCTAAACCATAAACCCTAAACCCTAAACCTTAAATCCCTAAACCCTGAGCCGAAGCATCCACGCTGCTATGGATACCTGTAGCCCCCAAAACCCTTAAGAACCTTTATGGGTAGTTCTCTAAATTAGGGTCCCCTTTTTAGGTGGTTTAGGGTTTAGGGTTTAGGTTTAGGGATGTACCTTTAAGAGAGTAATGTACTCGCCTGGGTAGATTATGGTATAGTTATAACTTATAACAAGTAGGGAACCCGAAGATAGTATCGGTAATTGTTTAGGCCCATATCCCAAAGGCTCCATGTACCTTTATAGTAGATACTTAAGCCCTAAAGTACCTAAAAAGGGACCCCTTTAAGGCTTAAGTCACTACTATAAGGTACATGGAGCCTTTGGATATGTTAAGTGATTGGAGCCTCCCCAAACAAGGGACATATTCGTCGCGTGAGATGGGGCCCAGCGAGCCTTCCCACTTCTCTGGATGATCCTTCGCCCACCTACGGTTCACAGATTAGGGCTTAGGGAGATTTGGGTGTAGTTTTTTTGTTTATGTGCATTGGGTGACTTGTCTCGACTTTACGAGGTTGAAAGGAGCTTCCGTGGATTTTATGAAATTTCGGCTGCGCTTCGTAAAGGTTCAGGGTCGCAGCTGCATGGTCTAGGTCTTACTGCTTGCCTCATAGGGTTTCAGACGAAGGCTTCGGATGTCGTGTTCTAGGTTGGGGATCGAATAATTGGGCTTGGGGTTTATGGCTTCAACCTTGGGGCTTTGAGGTTCGGAGTTAGGAATTTAGGGATTTAGGGTTTAGGAGGGCCATCATGGCAAGCGGTGCCGAGATGCTGCTTGCTGTCCAACTAAGTTCGTAACCAACACAGCCCCCCCAAGCCCAAAAGACCTGACACCTTAAATCGTCAGATTAGGGCGATCCGGGCCTTGTAGTTTCAGGTATACTCCTTGGGGGCACTCTGCGATATGAGCATTGGCTGCTTCCGAAACCGTAAGCCCTGCACTCTAGACCCTAGGCACTGGGTTTGATATAGGGGCCTGAATTTTTAGAATAAGGTTTGGGGGATATACTAAGGGACCCGAAAAGAATACTGGTAATTATTAAGGCCCCTATAGCAGGCTGCCGAGTTGCTGGTTGCTGCAGGGTACCGCCCAGGGTTCCAGCCTGAGTTCTTGGTGAACCGAAGGAGCCAAGGGAACTATCAAGTAAGTACTGTCGCTTAGAAAATTCCTTGAGTTTGGGGTTTAGGCGTTTGGCTGATTGGTTGATGATAGTTGTAAGGTTGGCAAGTATGGAGGTGCTGGTAAGGTACTTGGACCCTGAGAGTAAAGAGCTTGGTGGCAAAGGCCGCAATAATTCAAGCAGAGTCCACACAACACTCCCCATGTATGTACGGTGTATGCATGCATGTCTGTATGTGTCTCTCTATATATATATACACACATCAAAGTAGAAACACAATTACATGTACATGAGCATATATATATATATATACATATGTATATTTATATATACGTTACATATGCAGATATGTATGTACACACATAGGATAGCATACATATACGGTGATCAGTAACTTGCATTCAACTTCTTCAAGCCGATTCGAACCTGTTAAAAGCCTCAGATCCATGCAACGAAAAGCAAGACCTATAATTCCTTCTGTGGTTTGCTCGGAAACACTCCCAACCCAAAACATGCTTCAATTCTGGAGGGATTCCCGCGGTGAAGCCAGTTACATCCCTCGAACAACATGAAGTCCCCCTCTGATTAGAACGGGGTTTTTCGGTTTAGGGTTCAGGGTTTAGGGTGTAGGTTGGAATTACTCGTAATCAAGGGGAATTTATTGCATTTCTCAGCGCTCCTTTTGATTTGTGGGATGCTACCAAACCCTAAACCCATCGCATCCCTGAGAACCGCCCAGCAGCTTCACAAAGTCCGTGCTGTCCGGGCTGGGAACCTGCCATGAAGAAGACTTTATAAACTACGAGGGCTCTACAGCCCTTGTGATCCACAGAAACTTCTTGTGATATACAAAAACTTCGAGAGTCCGTACATAAATCTGTCAAGCCTTGCTAAACATGGTTTTAAGCCAAAGCCCCGAAGAAACCTGTGTGTACCGAGAGCCTGCCAGTCGCGTTTGGTGACCTTGCCATTGCTCCCGGTGCGGTGCCTCTCAGCACCAGAGGCATTGGAGAAACTTGATGAGGGCTGTTTCGGTGTTTCCGGCTTATTGCGGTGTGGGAAGGGAACCGCGGGTGGGGTGCAGAGGCTGCCACGGAAAGTCAAGCCCGAGAACTACACTGCAGAGTAAGCAGTACACAGTTCTCTTCTTCATTGAATATTTGGAATTCAGAAAAGGATGAGTATCTTAAGGTATAGCTCCATCAAGGACCTCTAAGCCCCCTAAACCCCAGGAGAGCGAGACAAGTCTTGAAAAAAAGACGGACTGAGCTGAGGAGGAGACAAGAAAGCGCCTGAAAAACCTGACTGGGGTTGTGTAGTTGTGTAGCATACATTGTCTGATGTAAAGGCCCTAGTACCTACAATTGGGTTTTGGGGTATATTATACTATACTTATAATAAGGAGCCCCCAAAAATTGTATAGGCACTTGTTTAGGCCCCTATATTACATTGTCTTAAGGGTCCTGAGGGTTCCACAAATCCTGCATCGGCCCGAAGGGCTCTATTTGCGTACAGTGCTACTCTGTGTCTGGGATTCTGGACCTTGAGGGTCTCTGTCTCTAAACCCCAAATCCTCACCCATGCAGCAGGGCTTCTACTATCCGGCGTCTATATATGGTCCGCATTTAGTTGGACTAAACCCTAAACCCCCCAACCGTGAACTAAAAGCCTGAGCTTGAGGTGTGTAGCCCCAAGTTGAAAACCCGAATGGGTCCAAGTACTGAATACGCATACTTACTTCCCCAAGAAGCCAGGTAAATACATGGTTACTAAATTATCAAGAACCGAAAAAGTTTAAAGGTTGGGTATTGGAAAGCTAAGCATCTACTTCCCCAAACAGTAACCTACTTTACTACAGAATCCTGAACTCAAGCACCTACTTGGAGGATCATGAGACTTAGTAAGTAAGGTTATAAGTCCCTTCATTGGGGTTATACGTATAGTTATCCTAATTATAACCGTACTTACTAAGTCCCATGATCCTTTAACCCTAAAACCCTAAACCCTAAACCCTAAACCCTAAACCCTAAACCCTAAACCCTAAACCCTAATTATAACCCTACTTACTAAGTCCCATGATCCTTTAACCCTAAGACCCTAAACCCTAAACCCTAAACCCTAATTATAACCCTACTTACTAAGTCCCATGATCCTTTAACCCTAAAACCCTAAACCCTAAACCCTAAACCCTAAACCCTAAACCCTAAACCCTAAACCCTAAACCCTAAACCCTACTTACTACGTCCCATGTTCCTTTAAGTAGTTGCTGGGCCCTTTGGACACCTGAAGGCTTCCCTTAGGGGCTGCTTTAAGGGCTCCTGGGTTTAGGGTTTAGGGTTTAGGGTTTAGGGTTTAGGGTTTAGGGTTTAGGGGTTTAGGGTTTAGGGTTTAGGGTTTAGGGTTTAGGGTTTAGGGTTCCTGTAAGGGTTCCCTTATGGATAAGCCCTCAGCTGCAACTTCGACTGCAGAGGCGCTTGGGCGCGAAGCCCAAACAAGAGCCAGAGTCGAACTCGTCGCCTGCAAATTGCCTGACCGAGTAGGCACATTTGTGTTTTGCCCTTCTTCTTTGGGTTTGGGGTTTGGGGCTGCCGGGAACTTTAAGCCCTAAGCCCTAAACCTTAAAGCCTTAAATTAAACTGGGACCCTTTCGAATCTTGCGGGCTTAACGTCTCCAGTTTGAGAGAATGTTTGGACTCTTCGGAAATCCTGGTCTTTCGGGGATTTTGCAGGGTTTGCATTAGGGTTTAGGAGTTTCGGGTTTAAGGTTTAGGTTGTAGGGTTTGGGTTCAGGATTGTGGGGTTTAGGGTTTAGGGTTTACCTGTAACTCTCTTTACCATAACCCCTTAATCAGTAGGTGGAACCCATAAAGCTGTAGGTAATTAGAGTCCCAGGTGGGGTCTACGATTTAGATGTTAGGGTTTGTCATTTAGGGCTATGTCTTTGGTACTTGAGCCGCGGCACTCGGCTTTCAAAGCCCCTAAGTTGTGAGGCTTTATAAGGGGTTCATACACGAGTTCGCGAAGGCCTTGTGTGCCCTAACTAGCCCTAACAAACCGAAAATCTAGTCTAGGGGCCTTACTAATTACCTATACGGTTTGGGGGTTCCATATACCCCAAAACCCAGTTCGAATTATTAAGGCCCCTATCTTAATCCTATCCCTTAAGCCAACCCAGAACTCGGATCCCGAAACAGTTCATAATTGGCGTGTAGGGGCGCGCATGAACGTTTATGAAGCATGACTGTCTAGGCCCCAACCAGGTCAGCACCGAATTGTCCTAGACACCCCAGTTCTTGGGAGCTTTGGGGACAAGGGAATTAGGAATCAGAAAACCCTAAGCCCGAAACCCTATAAGCCTAAACTCTTTTTCAGACTCACTTGAAACAGCAAGGCCCAAAGCAAATGAAGGGTGGATATGGGATGACATGAACAGCTCTTGCTCCTCACCCAGGCGGTGCCCTCGGGAATGCCATTCGGGTTTAGGGTTTAGGGTTTAAGGTTTAGGGTTTTGGGTTTAAGGTTTAGGGTTTAGCCTTTAAGGTTTAGGGTTTAGGGTTTCAGGTTTAGCTAAGTTTCAGGTTTAGGCCTTAAGGTTTAGGGTTTAGGGTTCAGGGATTATTGTTCAGGGTTTAAGGTTTAAGGTTTAGGGTTTAAGGATTTAGGGTTAGTTAGGGCTTAAGGGCTAAGGGTTCGGGGTGAACAAGAATGGCATCTGCCCCATGGCAGGGTCGAACCTTGACCCCAGAGCCTTGTAGAAAACCAAGCAGCAATCGGCTTTCTATCACATACTTGTTATATGGATATGTATATACATATATTCAGACATACACACATATATACATATATATATATATATATATATGCATATATATATATATATACATATATATATATATATGTAGAGAGAGAGAGATACGGGATATAGCTGAACATCATGGGGAGTCATGCCGTCTCAAACTGTAAACACGAAGCCGGATGTTCAGAGCTAGCTCAGATGCATCTCGGTGCCGTACTAATCAGAATATATTGGGGCCCCATTATACCACAATAATACGAATAACGGTAATAATATTAAACATATGAATAATATTCATAATATTAATAATATTCATAACATAAATAATACTCATAACAATAACAATATACAATAAGGAGCCTCCAAGATAGTATAGGTATTTATTTAGGCTCCTATATTACATCTCGGGCTCTTGTTGCAGCCCAGTGCACGTAACCAGCATCGAGGCATAGGGCATGGCCTGGCAGAGCGGTAGAACTTAGACTCGGAGGAGCATTAGTCATGGGGTTTAGGGTTTAAGGATTTTGGAGTTTAGGGATTTAGGGTTTAGGGCTTAGGGATTTAGGGTTTAGGGCTTAGGGATTTTGGGGGTCTGGGGTTTAGGGGTCGTTTAGGGGTTTGAGGTCTAGGGTTTAGGGATCCACCCTCAATCCTCACTCCCATCTAATCCCGTAGAACCAAGCATAGTTCATTCCGTAGGGGCCTACATTAGCTTCTGATTCCCTGACAAGCCACTTAATGAAACCGATTCAGACCTGTGCGTAAGCCTAACCAGCCTACCCTACTGTGTTGGTTCCCCTCACCTCCGGCAACTGTGCACGAACTCTTGCTTGAGAGATTTGGAAATAAAAGTCCGAAGATGGGCAGGTATATGGTATGGGATGTAGATCTTGACCCTAAACCAGAAGCAAAAAAACTATAAACCCTATAAATCCTAAGCCCTAAACCCTAAACCCTAAGCCCTAAACCCTAAACCCTAAACCCTAAGCCCTAAACCCAAAGCCCCCTAAACCCTAAACCCTAAACACTAAACCCTAAACCCTAAACCCTAAACCGAAAAGCCTGCTTAGAACCAAAGCCGGGAACGGCAAGGACGGAAGTTGGCCTCCGGCCAAACCTGGGGTTTA
>CAJNDV010035214.1:15439-26900 GCA_905221635.1 Symbiodinium sp. CCMP2456
TGAAGATAATCATGTTCCAACTTTCTGGCTTCTACCAAAAAGATCCTTTATAATGTCAGGACCCTTATTATGGGATTACACAACCAAACCCTAAACCCTAAACCCTAAACCCTAAACCCTAAACCCAAAACCCTAAACCCTAAACCCAAAACCCTAATCCCTTCATCCCACTCTTAGAGCCCTTTGAAATCCGCATCGGTATCATCAGAAAATGCATTGAAGGGGCCCCAGCCACTGAAGCTCCCAGCTCGGCACAACAACTGGAACCCTAAACCGACTTAATAATTAGGATAGGTTTTTTGGGGGGGTTGCTTTAAAGGGCTCCTTAAGGGGATCTATAAGGGCTACTATAAGGGTTTGGGGTGTAGGGGCCTTAATAAGTAGAATAGGGCTTTGGGCTCCTTTTATAGTGTTATGTTTATACTAGGGAACCTGAGGAATAATGTAGGTAGTTCTTTTGGCTTCTACATTAAGATCCATGAGAACTGGAATCCCAGGTGGCGAAACATAGGAGAACAGCTTGCTTGACTCATCGCTTGACGTCGACTTTCATCAGGACTACGAACTATGAAACCATTCCCTAGACTTCATGCCGGCTGCGGATTTAACTTTGCTCTTCATCTAGCCATTTGGCCTTTTAGGGTTTATAGTATGTCAGTTCTGTCTTTCATCACGATTAAACTTAGCCCGGGCTCTTGCGCAGCCAGCATGCTGAAACAAATTCCGACGATATGAGCTCTGAACTCGCAGTTATGCACATCAGTTCAACCCCACATCCCAAACCAGACCCTACACACTAGCCGCTGAGAGCTTCCTCCTCGCTGGCTCATCCCTCTGGTCATGAATAATATAGGGGCCTCAATAATTAGAATAGGATTTTGGGGTATATTATACTGTCGTTATGATAAGGAACCCCCAAAATCTGATAGGTAAATATTCAGGCCCCTGCATTAACTTTGTCACACCGGTTGAGGGTCTATCTGTTCACCCAAAAACCTTCACCCCATATCCATGGCCAGGAGTCATTGCTGCGAAACAGCTTAGAACAATGCCAGGCCCGTATCAGTTAGTTCTACCGTGGGGTCATTATCCCAGAGGGTCCATGTACCCAAATAGCAGCATGTACTTTGGCCCCGAAGTACCTATCTAGGGACTCCTTTGAGGGCAAAGTACATACTTTTTTGGTACATGGACCCTGAAGGTATGAGATCCTATGGAAACTTCTAGATGATGCCCTTTAGGATTCTCGGTACCTTAAACAGGGTTTGTTATACACTCTACGGCCTCAAAAGCCAGACTCAAGTTCTTGAAAATACTAGAAAAGTATTAGGACTTTTTTTCAGTTTGGGGTTTAGGGTTTAGGGTTCAGACACCGAGTACGTGCAGTCCTTCTGATGCAATGTCCACGACCACCCAGACGCCATCCGGATGCAGCACGTCCCTGACCTGCCACAAACTGACACAGATGGAGTTTACGGCATGGAGAGTTCCTACTCTGATTTAAACCCCCGGTACCTACCTAAGCCTTGTACCCTGAACCCCAACAAACACATACCTGAAGCGTCCCAAACTAAAAGCATCCACATGGTCTTGTCTGAAGACGAGAGCTCTCGTTTCTGAGGCTGCTTTGGGGCGTGCCCGACGGCCCATGTCATGTCGTCCGTTCGGGTGGGTGGACAGCATGGGGTTCAAGAGTTCATGGTCTGGGTACTTGGAGGATCATGGGACGTAGTAAGTAAGGTTATAAGTCCCTGAATTGGGGTTATAAGTATAGTTATCTTAATTATAACCCTACTTACTAAGACCCATGATCCTCCAAGTAGGTATGGGACACGACATTGGGTTCAGTCCAACTCCCCAAACCCCTAAACCCTCAGATCCAAACTGCCAACCTCGCCATAGGTAGGAGAAATGTTGAGGACGGCTTCAAGCTACGACTGAGATTATTAAACCCCAAACCCTGAACCCTAAACCCTGTCCTAAAACCCTAAAGCCCGAAAACCCTAAGAGCCTAAAGCCCTAAACCCTAAAACCCTCAAACCCTAAACCCTAAAAACCCTAAAACCCTAAGACCCTAAACCCCGAAAACCTGAAACCCTAAAACCCTAAACCCTAAAACCCTGAAAACCCTAAAACCCTGAAACCTAAAACCTAAAACCCTGAAACCACTTATGTCACACTGTGGCCTCCTGGATCATCTTCTCCGGCTCCGCCAAGTCGTGCAGAACCTTCGGATTCCGCGAACGACGTGGGTGCTTGGTATAGGGGCATCTTAAACTTTATTTAGGGTTTAGGGTTTAGGGTTATACTTATAATAAGGAGCCCTGAGGAAAAATATATTGGTAAGTATTTAGGCTTCTATATTCTTGTCGCCTATGCTAGTCTTGAAACTAATCCTTTAGGGTTTAGGGTTAGGGTTGATGGTTTAGGGGCTTTGGGGAACGATGCAGGTGTCGGGTAATATAGGGGCGCAATAAAAACCTATACCATGTTGAGGGGTTCCTTAGTATAAGTATGGTATAATGTGCCCCAAAACCCTCTTCTAGTTATTAAGGCCACTATAGTATAAGTGTTTAGTTTTAATCCTAAAGGGTTTAGGGTTTAGGGGCTTTGGGCTTTCGGGATTAGGGGTTCGGGTTTGAGGGAATTTACAAGTACTCCTGGCTATGCCCTGGATGGCTTTTGGTGCCTATGGGGATACTTGGACCCTTCGGGTTAGGTTTTGAGGCCAGTTTAGGGTTTAGGGTTCACTGTTCAAGGCTCGGGCGTGACAGAAGCGGTCCTGAAAGGATTGTACTGTACCACGCTTTTGTGCAGGCGCTTCCAGGTTCAGGGTTTTAGATTTACTATGCTGTTAGGCGTGTGTCTTTGCGTGCTTCTGTTTTTGCGGTTTGGGGCTTGAGACTCTGAGTGTAGTGCTTCGGGCATGGTTACCCATAGGCCCTAAAGTAGTTCTTTTTTGGGTTCATAAATATATAGAATCCGAAAAGGTAACCCCCAAAAGGAACTACTGTGGGGCCTATGGGTAGTTAACCTGAACCACCCAAAGTATGCAAGTACAATTGCCGAACACCAACAGACGGCTAGTGTTCTACCTACTTTTGGGGTGAGGCTACTTAAAGGATCATGGGACTTAGCAAGTAGGATTATAATTGAGGTAACTGTACTTATATTTACTTATAACTCCACTTAAGGGACTTATGACCTTACTTACTAAGTCCCATGATCCCCCAAGTATGGGAGTTACATAAGGGTTGCGTTTGATGCTGGAGCTCGGGGTCTGTGAACCAAAACGGTGTACCAGGACCCCCCAAAGGCCCAGAAAAGGAGCCCTTATGGTCCTTAATAGTGGCTATTTAAGGTATATTAGAGGGTAGTTGGGGGTCTAGGCTGAACCCTCAACCCTAAACCCTAAAAACTAAACCCTGTTTAGGGTTTAGGGTTTAAGGTTTTTTGTGTCAAGATCCGACTTGCCCTTCCATGAGAAGATGCAAATCGTCTGCGAATAACACGGGACGGTTTAGCGTTTCGGGTTGGGAGTGTAGGCATTCAGGGCGTAGGGGTCCGGCGACAGTCCAAACCCTAAACCCCAAACCTCCGTGCTGATGCAGATCTGGGATCCCGGCATCGTAGCACATCACGAAATCGAACTTCCTTGCAGACACTGAATTTAAGTAGTATCTTGGCCTTGATGACAGAACAGGGTTCGTGTTGAGGGTTTCTTTTGGGGTTCCCGAGAACATCAGGAACCCAAAGGAGTGAGACCGCGAATTCGGGTTTAGGGTTTACGGTTTCACTACATGGCATCTGCCCGTTGCAACATGCCAGTAGTGATTCGGATCCCTTAACTGGTATCCGAATATCCGCAACATGCTGGCGAGACAAACATGAAGCTTCGGACTCTGTAGACCCCGAAACCTCTGATTCGGATGCAGCCGCAATGTGGCCTCAAAAGATAGAAACGAAAGGTGGGTAGGGATTAGTGTACTGCGGAATCTGCCCGTCTCAAGAATCAGCACTGGCGGGGTTGCATGCTGCTCGGAACACTTGCGGCCTGGCTAGACGACTACTTTGCCACTAAGATATCGGAACTATAAGCACAGGCACACACACACAGAGAGGCCACGCACACGGAGAATAAACATATATCCTAGCGTGGCAGTAACCAAAGACCTCGATTGCAGCTGCCGTTGATCAAATGTTCATTGAACTGAAGCAACTTGTAGACATATCTTAGAAACGTTCCTTCCTTGCACAGGGGCAGGTATATGAACACCAATGTCTGATACAAGAACACCCCACCAAGGACGTACTCACCATGTTAATGTAGGGCATCTTATACTATACTTATAATAAGGAGCCCTAAGGAATAGTATTGGTAATTATTTGGGCTTCTATATTATTGTCTCCTCCTAAACCCTAAACCCTAAACCCTAAACCCTAAACCCTAAACTGCTTCTGCAGCCATGGTGAAGACGAGGTGCCCTCCGTCCGGCGGCCCGGACCCTAGTGGTTGCACCTTGGCATCGACCACGATGACATTGGTAATGCCTGAGCGGGCTCAGGGTTCAGGCTTTAGAAATTAAAGTTCGGGGTCTCGGGTTCAGGAACGGTTTTGGGGTTCAGGGTTAGCGGTTTAGGGTTGAAGGTTTAGGGTCGAAGCTCAAAGCAGAACTTGTAGAGTCGTTGCACCGTACTGGCAATGATGCACGAGGGAAAGAGCCAATCCAAATGTCCCTGAGCTGAACCCGTCGCACCACCTCCCTGCAAGAATACGACAAACACGGAGAGAGTGTGAATGGCCCACGCCTGAGGATGCGACTTGAAGGTGAACTGCGGAATTGTTGAATCTGCGGCCCCAACGGATCGAATATGAGGATTCTAGCGAAATTCAAGAAACTAAACACCAACAAGCCCCCGAAAACCTGGTTAACACCCGCGCAGATCCAGTCGACTACATCTGCCACCCCGACATCTCAACCCATTCAACCCTGAACTTGAACCCCAAAGCTGGTAAGACCCCGCGGTTTAGGGTTTAGGGTTTAGGGCCAAGGCCTCTGCAAAGCTGCAAAACCCTACAAGAACATATAAACCCTACGCAAGAGCCATTTAAAAACCCAGAAAACGCCGTCTAAAACCCCGAAGAGTCCATTTAAGAAAGGGGGAGAGCCCTAAACCCCTAAATCCGAAACTTTACAACCCTAAACCCCCAAACCCCAAAACCCAAAAACAAACCCTAAACCTTAAACCCCCAAACCCCAAACCCCAAACCCCCAAAACCCACAAGTACCCCCAAGGGCGCCTAGGTGTTTCATGTTGTCCCGGGCTCGCTCTAAGGCCGGCTCAGCCACCTGCTTTGGGGCTTGAGAGCATTTAGGGTTTCAGCGGTGTTAGGGGTTTCACGGGTTTTAGGGATTTAGGGGTTTTGGGGTTAGGGGGTTTGGGTTTAGGGGTTCAGGGGTTTTCGGGTTTAGGGTTTGGGGATTTGGGCTTAGTGTTTTAGGGTTTGGGGGTTTGGGTTTAGGGTTTTGGGGTTTGGGTTTAGGGTTTTGGGGTTTGGGTTTAGGGTTTTAGGGTTTAGGGGTTTAGAGGTTTAGGGGTTTGGGGGTTTAGGGTTTGGGGATTTGGGGTTTAGGGCTTTAGGATTTAGGGTTTAGGCTCGGCCACCTGCTTTGGGGCTTTAGATCGTTCAGGGTTTAGGGTTTGGGGATTTGGGGTTAGGGTTTTGGGGTTTGGGTTTAGGGTTTTGGGGTTTGGGTTTAGGGTTTAGGGGTTTGGGTTTAGGGTTTTGGTGTTTGGGTTTAAAGTTTAGGGTTTGGGGGTTTAGCGGTTTTTGGGTTCAGGATTTAGGGTTTAGGGGTTTCGGGTTTTGGGGTTTAGATAGGGGCTTAGGGGTTTTAGGGGTTCAGGGGTTTGGAGTTCGGGTTTTGGGCTTTACGGGTTTTAGGGGTTTTAGGGGTCTGGAGTTCGGGTTTTGGGCTTTAGGGGTTTTAGGGGTTTTAAGGGTTTAGGGGTTTTAGGGGTTTGGGGGGTTTAGGGTGTAGGGGTTTAGGGTTCATATAGGGGTTTTAGGGGTTTAGCGTTTGCCGTAGAATAGCGCATAGGCGGAAGTATCTAGCGACGGCGCAGTTTCGAGCGCATCGAAGTTTGACGATTCGCCGCGGAATGTGGAGGGCTCTTTCTTTTCTCTCTCCCACCCCACGCCGTCTCAGGCGGCCGTTTAGGGTTTAACTCTAAACTCCTTCCGTGTTTCTTCAAGGGCAAGGCAGGGCAGGGACCTCAGGGCAGGGCAGGGAAGGGCACCCAAAATCTCGAAAAGTTGGGGGTTCAGGGTATTTGCTTTAACGGGACCAGTACTGGTCACGAGGAGAACCTGCTCCGGTACCGGGCGCGACGTGGGTGCTACCGTTGCTTAAGCCTTCAGCGCCGCTCACCCACAAAGGTGGTCGGCCGAAGCCTTGAGTTTAGGGTTTAGGGTTTGGGTTTTGGGGCTGCTGTTTGTGGGCTTGATAAAGATTCTATAGCTTGGCCCTGGAAAGCCCCTGTAAGATCCTCTTACGCCCAGATATAAAATCTCCCGGAGGGCGGCCTCGAATTTGCATGTTCTTGTTATCTTGTCTTTACCTGGCTGTTAATAAGTTTTTTTGTGGGGAATAAGAACCCAAGATTTGTGTTGGGTTTTGGGCGTTGGATGTAAAGCCCCAGAGCTCTACGTCCTACGTCTCCTTGGGCCTCATAGGCCTTCATACTTAAAGTCTGCTGCCAATTTTACGCCCGCCCCCTTATACCAAACCCGGCAAGAAGGGACACCAAGAGAAGCCAAAACTTCCACCAGGCCTCGTAAGCATAGAACTTGGATTTCGGAAATGCTTGGGCCAACTCCAGTGTGCAGTCCTCGGCACTGACCCAAGTAAGGTCTTACCAAGAAGGACCCCCCCCCCCAAAGGCCCTTAAATGGAGCCCTTACGGTCCTCAATAGTGGGTATTTAGGGTATATTAGAAGGTAGTTGGGGGTGTGGGTTTGGATTTAGGGAACTCCATGGTGATGCCATCAGGGGTCTGTTAAGGGTTCGATGGATCTGACCCAGCAAAATCTTACCTGATGACTTCGTTAAACAGGACGTTGTTTGGCTTTATCGCGTGAATATCGTTATATTGCCATGAGGGTCCTTATGCACGACCGGTACGACCATCGCATTGAAACAGAGCATCCCTATTATGGTCTTGGGGACCCTTGTTCCACGATGGTGCAGACTAGCAGGGTTCTTTCCTAGGGGATCCATGTAAGTAACTCGAGTTTAGACCTCTGGTCTTGGAAAGGACGTTTGCATACCATCTTTATGGTTGCTCACTTGCAGTATCTGCTACATAGGTGCGACATGGACCTTTGGGTCCACCTACTAAACCAGCGTGGGGGCATAGAGAGGTCTAAATACTATATAGTAGTGCAGTGGATCGAACGATCCCCAATGCTCAGATAGTATGTACTGAAGCCAGAGCTTGGGTAAAAGCTACTGCAGGACGCACCCAAACATCCTTAAGTCCATACCCCCTAACTATTGACCCCCAAAATTGACTGATGAGGACCGAAAACCATTTCGAAGGCCTACCTGCTCAGAAATTGAGCAGCATTCACGATCCAGCCGTGAACCTTAATTTACTGTCAGGGTTTATAGGCTTTATATAGGGCACACATTGGTACACAGGACTTCGGAGAGTTCTCAGGAGCACAGTCAGCAAAGCGTCGGCGCCGCTGCAGCCAACGTCAGCGCAAATCGCTCCTGGTTTGGGGCCAAACCCCGGTTAACGAGAGCTCCTAACCCTAAACCCGTAAGCCCGAAACCTTACACCCTAAACCCTAAACCCCAAACCCCCCCAAAGCCAAAAAAAACAACAAACTACGACCCTAAGCCGTAAAGAAGCTAAACATGCCTAGACCCTAGACCCTAAACCCTAAACCCTGGATCCTAAAAAAAACTAAACCCCCAGAGAGCCGTACACTTTACCGTCAAAAGCCCTCAGCCCTTCAGCTTCAAGGCCCGAAGACGGTGTAAACGAAATCCGAAACACAAAACTCCCACTGAGCTTTAGCTGGCTCCCTGCTTGGAGGATCATGGGGCTTAGTAAGTAAGGTTATAAGTCCCTTAATTGGGGCTATAAGGAAATAAAAATTCAGTTACCTTAGTTATAACCCTACCTACTAAGTCCCATGAACCTCCAAGTGTTGTTGGCTATATTAAAAATGACCATTCTCAATCCTTATTGGGTTTTACGATCACAAAACTGTCAACTTGCACCCAACAAGGACCCAGTTAGGGCTTGGGGTTCGAAGTGATTCATTGTCAAGCGGCGCGGGTGGGCGGGTAATATAGGGGCCTTAATAATTACATCTACTATTCCGCGGGGTTCCTTATTATGGTTATAAGTAAAAAAATACACCAAAAACCCAATTCTAATTATTAAGGGCCCTATATCATGTTTATTCGTGGTAGGAGCCTTCTTGGAGCCGCTTCAGCAGTGCACCGTTCTGCACCTCCGGGATCACCTCTCGTTGTTTTGATTGGTGGTTTAGGGTTTAGGGCTTTAGGGTTTCAGGGCTTTAGGGCTTTGGGATTTTAGGATTTTAGCGTGTTAGGATTTTAGGGTTTAGGGTTTAGGGTTTAGGGCTTTAGGGCTTTAGGGTTTAGGGCTGAGGGTCCGTTGAGTTTCAAGCTTGGGGTGACAGGGTGTGACACTCTGAGGCTTCTGCTGCTCAGTTAGCAGAGGGTCTAAGTACCCACATAGTAGGGTTTTGGTAGGGTTTAGGGGTTTGGGTTTAGGGGTTTAGGGTTTATGGTAGGATCAATGGTCTTGGTACCGGAAAGCCTCCTACCCGAGAAATTTGACCAGGGGCTTGGTCTTTCGCACAGCGACCAGAAACGGGCTCTGCCGGAATACTCAGCTCCTGGCAGTTAGGGGCAAATCCTGCTCGCAACAAAGACCGACTGATGTCAGTGCGCTGTATCTGTAAACCCCACACTCATCGTAAAACCAAAACCCTAAACCTGAACTCTCAATTGCAAAACCCTAGACCCCAAAGCCCTAAATCCTACGTGACTGCAAAACGGGGAGTCGTCCCACTACCACAGGCCAATCGGAAAGATACGCACGGCAATGTGCGTCGCAATATCTTGCAGTGCCCAGGGAACCAACACAACCCTAGCTCAAGCAGCCTGATCATAGTAGGAGCTCGCAGCATGGATAAAATATCGGCCATAACTACTGCTGCAAAGTTATGCCTCATTTCCGAATACTGAGGTCCCACGAAGCAACCCCAGCTCAGAGCGGTGCCTTCGGGATGAAAAAGAACTTCACCTCTGGAACATGCCTGAGCTAAGATACTTAGAGGATTCTCAGTAGCTTGGGTTGAAAGTACGGTAGCTACACCGAAAGTAACTATATAATCGTTACTTATGACCCCACTTATATGACAAGTGTGACCTTAAAGGATCCTGAGCTAACGCCGGGGTTTTGTTTTGAGGCGACACAAGCAAGCGGCACAACAAGTACGTGGGCCAAATATGCATGCATGATGCACACGGTAACCCCAAACACCGAAACCCTAAACCCCAAAATCCCAAACCCTAAACCCTAAACCCCAAAATCGGAAAATCCCACACCCTAACAGTAAAGCCTGCCTATTCCTGGCCATGACTTGCAAGGAAGCCGGAGAGGCTGAAAGCACAGCCCTTTTAGCCAACCTGTGCCCGACCCCTCTAGATGCGTCTTTAAAGGAACCCCCGAAACCCTATAGCCATAAACCCCTAAACCCTAAACCCCTGAACCCTAAACCCCTAAAACCCCTAAATCCTAAACCCTAGAACCTAAAACCCTAAACCCTAAAACCACTAAACCCTAAAGCCTAAACCCTAAAACCATAAACCCTAAACCCTAAACCAAGTCTCAGCCGGGCCATGGCATCTGCCAGGTCTTCTCCGGCTTCGTCGTAGGTTGGCGCTAGGCAGCCTCCTACGGTTTTAGGGTTTAGGAGTCTCAGGGTTTATGGGTCGTAGGGTTTAGGGTTTAGGGGTCTTAGGGTTTAGGGTTTAGGGGTTTAGGGGTTTAGGGCTTTAGGGGTTTAGGGTTTAGGGGTTCAGGATTTAGAGCTTTAAGGTTTAGGGTTTTAGGGGTTTAGGGTTCAGGGTTGCCCGGACTCCGAGTAAGGTCTTATGGGGTGTTGCAGGGTTTGTATAGGGCTTTCGATGGACGTTTTGCGGATTTTTCCTGCAGGTAAAGACGGCACATTGTCAAGTCGTCTGTATCAAGATATTCCTACAACTCAGTCTGTTCTTCAAGTAATAGGGGTATTCAACCCCAAGCCCTATACCCTAAACCCCTAAACTCTACAAGCCCATTTTGGAGTCACTGGGTGCAGAGCCATTGGGCCTCTGTAGCTTTCGGGTGTAGGTTTTTGCGCTAGCTGAAGGTGCTAACAGAGAAACGGTTTCATTAGGGTTTAGGGAGTTGCCCTAAACCCAATAAATCCTGACGCCCGAACCTCAAATCCCTGATCCCTAGACCCTACCTTAAGAACCCAAATCTCACTTTTTTGTAGGTTTAAACCCTAATATGGGATTTATAGGGACCCTACAGAAAATAGGTTTCGGGTTCTTAAGGTACAACCTAAGCTCATCCCCAGCACCCCACCCGCCAAATTCCACGACCTTTTTAAGCGGTTGTCTCCCTCCGGCCTCTTTAACAAGGAAAGAGTCACTGAACAAGCTTGCCCAAAAATGAAAAAGACATCTTTCTTAAGCCAAGTTTAGGGCCAGAAAAGGTGTGGGATGCTTCTTTCTAGGTGGCGCGAGCCTCTGAAGGCTTGCATCATGGAAGGCAGGCGCTTGTAACACGCCTGGCTCCGACTTGAGATGAAGAGCCGAGTAGGCCTTCGGGGTTCACTGATGTGATTACCAGAACAGGCCCCTCATATGGTAAGTACTAAGAATAGCATGCTTTCTAAACTGAGAACTGCACAAACTTCCTCTGTGACATGGTGGGTTAGGGTTTCGGGTTTGCGTCAGAATGTAGGCCGACTTAGCCTTCGGGTTTCGGGCTCTAGCATTTAGGGTCTTGGAGGGCTTAGACATCAGATGCAGCTTAGAGTTCGAAGACGTATTATAGGAGCCATAGCATTTAGACTGGATTCTTGTATAACGATAGTAGGGAACCCTAAATACTAAGGAATAGTATTCGTACTTATACAGGCCGTGACATTATGATTGCTGTGAGCTTTCGGCATTTCTTGGTTGGCGTGTTGATTCTCAGGCTGTTGGTCTTTGGAATGCCCAGTATACCAGAGCCCCAGGCTATGAGATAACAGCCATTTGGGCCACGGTTTAGGGTTTAGGGTTTAGGGTTTAGGGTTTAGGGTTTAGGGTTTAAGGGTTTAGGGTTTAGGGTTTAGGGCTTAGGGAAAATATAT
>CAJNDV010035215.1:13135-26898 GCA_905221635.1 Symbiodinium sp. CCMP2456
ACCCTAAACCCCTAAACCCTTTAATCGTCTCAAAAGAACCAGGGCGTACCTCGGAGGCCTTGCCTGAAGAGACACCAGGGCAACGCCTCTCGGTGAGCGGCCCACCCTGTCACTTCAGCAGGCTGTTTATAGGGTTTAGGGCTTAGGGTTTAGGGTTTAGGGGTTTAGGGGTTTAGGGGTTTAGGAGTTTAGGGTTTAGGGTTTAGGATTTAGGGTTGAATAGGGGCTTTATAAGCTTCAAGGGCTTAGGGATGTCTGTTCAAAGGGTGCTGTAGAGGCTTTGTGTAAGGATTCTATATGTTTTGGGGTTTCGGACTTTCTTGGATGTTCTACATCACCAGGGTTACCTTCCATGGACCCTGCCTGGTTCTCCCGAGCCCTATCTTCTAGAACACAGTCGTCAACAAGAACGAACATGATGATTCACTATTCCTTTCGGCTATTTAGCCTCAGCCTGCGCCAAGGTATAGCCTTGCAGAGAGGACCGAGATTCCGACTTTTGCACTTGTGGGATCGGCTATGGTAGCTTCGAGAAGCACGGATGCGGCCTGCTCGTGCAACCTGACGACAAGGCCTCTGCGACCTGCAGTATTGGCGGGAGCAGCCCATGCCAACAGGAACAGATCAGACCGATAACCTCACCGGTAGAATGCCAAAGCCAAGTGTTCTAAGCTGGGCTTTGGGCTGTGGAGGTCCGATCGCCTTGTCCTGTGGAGGGTCTGGCCGGCATGTCCTGCAGCTGTAACTCCTCCGGGACGTCCTCATGTCAGCCGGAGCGAAAGAAGTGCTGCATCTAAGCTTGGCCGTTCCTGCCTGCTCAACGTACTCCGGCAACCTGCAGGAACAAGAACATGTCTTAGGCGCACCCTTCGTCACCGAAGAACTCCTTAGAGCTAAGTGCGGCACTGGCTCTGCGAAGACGTAAGACCTCTCGTGATGTGATCGCTGCAGTCTTCCAGCCCCTCTAATACAATGTAGAACAAATATAACATATCTTACACTGAGCAAGATATAAGAAATAGCAGATACATGGACCACAAAAGTATGTAGAATAATAGCCTTTTAGCGGTGTTGGGCCGTTATTTTACTTACTTTTGGGGGTTTATGTATAGGCTTTGCCGACTCCCAGGCCTTCAGTTTCATGGATCGTATTCATTGTCCGGATGAACTGCGCCGCTCGATTTGCTCCTCAGACGCTTTGGGGTCGAGTCCAGGGGTTTACCTATGGTATCCCTTGTAGTACCGTTTTGGAGTTACCTTATATAGGATCCTACTTATAAACCTGGTTAAATGGAACTACAATGGAGATATACGTACATTGTAGTACCGTTCTGGAGTTACCTTATCTAGGACCCTAATTTTAAACCTGGTTAAATGGAAGTACAATGGAGATATAGGTAGGCGTAGGGTTTCATGACCGTCAGCTGCACCGGCTAGGGTCCCAACGCATGGTCTGCGCAAGGTCTGGTCCACTGGTACCCGCTCGCCTGACTGCACAACTGTAGCAACAGTATTTAGTTAACAACAGCTATTTAGGGTTTAGGGTTTAGGATAGAGCAACCATAGATAACCATAGTAACCACAAGTTGTAGCAACTTCGACCGGCGATCAAGAAACGAAAACAGCAGCATGGCTTGTTTATACATCTGTATGCAGCTTATGAAGACATGGAGTGATCGATCTATAGCTGGATGAAAAGACTACCCATTACCCGTGTACATGCACGCAAGACATACAGACACACATGCATACATACATACATACATACATACATACATACCTACATACATACATACATACATACATACATACATACATACATACATCGATCCATTCATGCATGCATGCATGCATACATACATACATACATACCACATACATGCATGCATACCTGCGTACATGCATACATACATACGTCACATACGAAACATACACACATACATACAGACAGGCATCGTGACTCGGGTCGCTGCGCAGAAGCGGAAGTTTGTGGTCGAGCTCCCGGCTGGATCTGCCAACGCACTGCATTTCGGCGTTTCGGGCGTGAGGTCTGCGGGGTTTGAGTGGCTAGTCCAGAGTCAGCGGGTCAGAGTTGATGATCTTGGGTTTGGGAATCTACAGACCGTAGATTGGTGTAGGGTCTGTGCTAGGGTCGTGTGCTGGATGACGTGTGCGAGCCCAGGCTTCTGGGGAACTCCACACTAAATCCTAGACGCCCTCGAACAAGCCTCAAACCCTAAACCCAAAACCCTAAACCCCCCAACAACTCTAAACCAACTAAGCCTTGAAACCCAGAACCCTAAACCTCTAACAACTCTAAACCAACTAAGCCTTTTGACCCAGAACCCTAAACCCCCAAACAACTCTAAACCAACCAGGCCTTTAAACCCAGAACCCTAAACCCCTAACAACTCCAAATCCTTCAACCTCTAAGCCCTAAATCTCTAAACCCTAAACCCTGAACCCTAACTCCTTAAACCCCTAAGCCCTACATCTCTAAACCCGAAGCTCCAAAACCCTAAAACCCTAAACCCTTGGGTTTCACCCGAAGCTCCAAAACTCGACTCGACGGCCCGGACCGGCGCCTGCTTGGTGTCGCCACGCTTGGACCCTTCCGGCCTTCAACTTCTAGCAACAGTCTGACAGAGGGACGAACCAACATATACACACACATATATATATATATATAGATGCATAATATTACATCTGTACAGAAATACAGAGATACATATATGTGTATATATATCTATATATATACATAGAGAGAGATATAGATATACATACCGTATATACATAAGTATATATATATATATAACATATGTATATTATGTGTATTTGTATTCAAACTGAAACACTGAATCTGTGAACGGCAAGGCTTACACACAGAAGCTAGGCTCCTTTCAGGCCCCGAACAAAGCCTTGCTGTTACACTTGACAGCTGCCACTGCGACATTGCAAGTTGACGCCAATGCTGCTCGTTTGAACTGTCATGGCTATGACATGATATCACTGTGCAACCTAAACCCTAAACCCTAAACCGAAACCCTACACCCTAAACATTAAACCCTAAACCTTCTGTATCTCCTGTGGGGCACTGGCACAGAAATCACCATGGCGACGGTGTGATCGTGGCAAGTTGAAAGACCGACCACCATGCACTCCTGGCGCAGCACAGTACATGGTGGCTTGAATGTCCGCTGCTGCCTGCCTGCCGGATTCATTAGACGAGCGACGGGGAGGTGTTGTTAGCTCTCACTTGCAACGCCAGTGCATGACATAAGACACCTTAAGAGGGCCTGCAACTCGATGCAAGCCGCCCGAGGACCCGATTTCGGCCACTCGCACGCTAGCCGTCCTTGGCACCCTCGAGCTGCAGCTTCAAACGCACAGGAACATCTACAGGCGCGGCATCGACGGGCAACCTCGGACAGTGCTTTGTGCCTTGATCTAGCGCGAATCGATGAACTGATCATTGACTCATCATGCTCGGAGTGTTGCTGCAACTGCAATTGACGGTAATTATTATCACCCTTGGCGTCCAGCCTGGTTTCGCTGGAGCATGCTTCGCTGCCAAGCTGGCCTTCGGCCTTTCAGGCATAATTAAGGGTTGACGAAAACGGTTTCTGCAAATCCGGCTGAGACGCATTGCAGCCACAGGAGTACACCTCTCCGTCATACGACAAAATGAGCCTCAAAACAGCAAACGGGGCAGCATGTGAAGGGACTCTCACAAGCACCAGTTGCGACAAGAACCATCAGAGCAACAAAGCCAGCGACGTGTGCTTCTTGCCCAGAGCAACCGTTCGTACCTGCGACGCCGGAAAACGGCATGCTGCTGTCGCACCAATTACTACTATAGGTCTTGTGCTACTCCCATATGCCTACTCCTACTGCTACTTCTGCCGCACTCCTCCTCCTGACGACGATGACGACTTCTACGACTAAGCCTACGACTACAACATACTACAACTAGGACTACAACAAACGCTACCACTACCACCACTACTACGACGACGACGGCGACGACGGCTGCTACTACTACTACTACTACTACTACTACTACTGCGCACCCGAAGGGTGTAGTCCTGGAACGGCAGCTCGAAGAACGTACTGGTCCTGGAATCTTCTACAACGCTGGAAGTCTCTACCCATAGGCCCCATAGTAGTTCCTTTTTGGTGTTCATATTTAGAATCCTAGAAGGTAATCCCAAAAAGGAACTACTACGGGGCCTATGGGTACACGTTTTGGTTCGAAAGCCACTTGCTGAGGCTGTGGCCAGTCAACGTCTTTGCGCGACCTTTGGGAAATAGTGCACCCATGACGAAGCTTTGGATTGCCATACAATGTTGTTTACATCGGCGTAAAGCCATTGTACCAGTATAGCAATCCAGTGCACCAAGCGCGAAGCTTGGGAATTGCTTTATGCTGCAGATCACTCTCTTTCAGATGTCAGGCCAAACATCACGAAACCATTTTCAGTCACAGTGGCTTAACAACCAGTGCAGTGCTCGCAATTCTGACCAATCTGTATGACCTACAAGCCATGACAGCGAACGATGCGAACAAAAATGCTGAGGCACCAGCTGTCCTAGCTGGCCCGACCGGTTGTCACCAGCCAGGAAAAGTCGTCCACGGCCTAATCGCCATGATGATGAAGCAAAAACACAGGTAAGTTTGCTCTTCACTGACTTGACTGCCCCTGCCAGTGTCATTCCAGTGTCCCCTTCTCTTCCATACTCTGACGGCCTGCAGCGGTCGTCGCTCCCTGAAGCTTGTGGTTGATTGATTGACCCCGCACTTGATCACCCGTCGTTCTTCCTGTCCCGCCATGTCAACACTCCGGTGTGCAACACATAGGACCATAGGAGCTTCCAGACAAGTGGAGCGTGCGTTGAGAACGTCCAGTGACAGCGCCATGGAAACAAGAATGTTAAGGACTCCATGAGGGCAGAAGGATTTGGGGAAGAGGCGATACGGGAGGCACGCGCCGAGGGATGTACTGATTCTGCAGCCAGCAGCAGCAGCAGCAGCAGCAGCAGCAGCAGCTGTAGAACGAGTAGTGAGTCATGCTCACAAGTTTGACACCCCACCCAGCCTTCAGGTTAGTGAGTACCAAAAACCGGGCCTTATCACCAACCCGGTGATAAGAACAAGGGGCACGAACGTGTCATTTCATTCCAACAGCAATACTTAAACTAATCACCATCATCATCATCCCTGAACCCTTCCCCCTAAACCCTAATCCTAAACCCTAAACCCTAAACCCTAAACCCTTCCCCCTAAACCCTAATGACACCCTAAACCCTCAACCCGAAACCGTCATCAGGGCCTTGGCTGCGTCCCTTCGAGTCTTGGCACCGCACGCAGGATCACAGCTGAGTGCTGTCCACCAGCCGCGATGGCCCTTGCGACCCCCGGGAGGTTGGGAACCTCGGCTTATGAAGCTTGTATTTGGGGTTTAGGGTTTAGGGCTTTGGGTTTAGTTTGAATTTTGGGCTTTGGGATATGGGGTGTTAGGTTTAGGGTTTCGGGGCTCAATACCCAGCTGTGACTCTGTCCCGTTGCTCATAATCATAGGCTGAGCCTTATAGATGCCAGAAGCTTCCTTTGAGCTGTACTCGTACTATGGATCCGAAACCTTTGCACCCCTGAAACTTTGACACCCTTTGTAAATCCTACTCCTACACCCAAACTGAAAATTTGACTATACCATCTAAACCTTAAGCCCTAAACCTTGTAAACCCTACACTATCTAAACCAAGCCTTAAAACCCCCAACCCCATAAAGCCTAAACATCAGCCCTAAACCCTCAACCCCAAACCTTATGGGGGTTTCCGAAAATAGGGGACCCTAATATAGTACCCTAAATAGTAGGATCCCTATTATAAGGACCCCAAAATAAGGTACCCTAATTTTCTGAAACTCCCTAAACCCTAAACCCTAAACCCTAAACCCTTATGAGCCCTAAACCCTGCCACGTCCGGGCCGCGGGCAATCACAGGGGCCAGGACCGTGGGCTCCTGGTCGTAGGCCGGCCCCAACCTCTGCTCTGGTCTGAAAGTCTAGGGTTTAGGGTTTAGGGTTTAGGGTTTAGGGTCTAAGGTTTAGGGTTTAGGGTTTCCTAAACCCTAAACCGTCCCGTGTTTTGCTGTATACAGGATTCTATGAGGCTTTAAAGAGGGTTGTCTTTAATAATAAGAACAAGGTTCCGCTGAGGGGATCTATAATCTAAGGGTTGCTCTAAGGGTTCCATGATAAGTGGCCTTGCTCACTAGGATTGGGGCGAGGGGGTATGTTGTAGACATGGCGAGTCCCAAACCAGTATAGGCCAGGTCATCTTTAGTAAACCGTCTTCTTGGCTTTGTACAGGTCTTTATCTGTTTAAGCACGGTCGTGGAAGGTGTGCCTGTGGATTTTATAAGGGTGTTCCATGAGGGTTTGTAAAGCTTCTGTAAGCTTTTGGTAGGGCTTGTGAAGTGAACTTCGTGCCCCGTGTGGCGCCTTGCTCCTGATGATACCGGGTCCAATAGCTCCCAAGAATAGCTCCCAAGCCTCAAACCACCCAACTAAATGCTAAAGCCGATAGTGACGACAACAACACCGCCACCCCACAATGAACCCTAAACCCTAAACCACAATAAACCCGAAACCCTAAACCGTAAGGCCCTGAACCCTAAATCATACAGACCCTTAACCCTTAACCCTAAACCTCGCAGTTCCAAGGCTGGGCCAGGCTCCAGGCCCCAGCCGCCCTCGGCCGTTGCAGCCCCAGCCTCTGGGCGTCTTGCTCTAGTGCTCTTATGAGTTCTTAGACTAGGGCTTAGGGTTTAGGGTTCTTAGACCATGACTTCGTACTATGACATTCGAGTAGAATGCCCATACTGCTTCATTGTAGTATACTATGAACCTTTTGGGACTTTTGCAGTACAAGCACCATCAAACCTTGATACTTCCTTGAAAAACCCTCCTTCAAACAGGCAAAAGGAACCCTGGCTTCGACTCTAAAATCTGCCTCTCTGTCCCAGTCTCTCTCTTGCGACGTGGGGGTTTCCGAAAATAGGGGACCCTAATATAGTACCCAAATAGAAGGATCCAAATTATAAGGACCCCAAAACAAGGTACCCCTCATTTTCGGAAACCCCCACGTGTCGAACCGAGCTCATGGCAAAAGACGTCGCCCCCAATCGACAAAGCCATGGAACTTTGAGCCTCGACTCCGGGGAGAGAACTACTCGGGAGAGAAGGCGTGGAGGATTTTCGTTAGGGTCTCCTGGCCCTTGAAGCGCGGTTAAGGTTTAGGGTTTAGGGTTTAGGGTTTAGGGTTTAGGGTTTAGGGTTTAGGGTTTAGGGTTTAGGGCAGAGCTTACTTTAACTTAAGTTACATGATGTTATATTTGGGGGCCCTTTATGGGGATCGCTCGTTTTCTGAAACACCCGCTTGGCCGCAGACTCCAGCGGCGATGCCTCTTACAGGCATGCTGCGCAAGTGGTTGCCAACAACCTCAAGTTGAGAAGCCAAGAAAGACCTTGAACCCCGACACCCTAAAATAGGCGCCTTAATAATTAGAAAAGGGTTTTGGAGCCCATCATACTATAATTGTAAGAAGGAACCCACCCAAAATAGTATTGGTAAGTACTTAGACGCCGACATTAAACCCGAAACCGAACAGGTACCTGGCTGCGATTTATTCAAAACACCGAGGGAGGGACTCTTTCGGCTTGCTCCTGCAAACTTTTCAGGGCCGTCGGCTGCAACACTATACTAAGAGGAGGAACCCTATTGCAAAATATTCAGGCCCCTATACAGCAAAGCCCAAAAGTTGGAAACCTAATCGCCTACAATCCTTAAGGGGATCCCGGCGCTAATTGTCCTCAATCCGGTTTCCAACTTTTTGGGGGTTACTATAAACCAAAACCCTAAAACCCTAAACCCTGAACCCTAAATCCTATGTTTCAAGTTGCGGATGGACAGGACCAGTCCTGTGAGTCGCATCGACCGGACCCAAGGGCCCCGTGCAAGTTGCAGCCGAAGGAGTAAACCTGGCTCTAAGGGCTTTAGGAGGGACCCTTAATAGGAACCCTTGTAGGTTATTGGGGTTGATATGGAGACTACCGGGCTGTATAAGGGGTAAATAAGGACTACACAATGGTTATTTAAGGTAATGGGATTCAGGGTCCCCATAAGGGGTCCCTCCTAAAGTCCTTAGACTGTCACCGCGGGTGCTTAGGGCTTTTATAGGGCGTATACTGTACCTTGAGCTACCAAAACCCGTATTTTTTGTAGGGCGCCTATAAGTTCTGTAGTAGAGGGTTTATAACAAGAACCTACAAAGAACAAGTTCTGACAGTTCAATGTTTGGGCGTCATGGTCGGGCAGAGGCTCCTTTTTAGAAGTGGGAGTTTCACTCACAGACCCGGGCCTCACCGTGAGCTGTAAGCACCAGGGAGTGGTGCTCTCCGCAGGCAACCTGCGTACGATTTGACAACGCTGATACCTTAAACTGTAATGCTAGCTGCTCGTAACCAGCAGGTCCGCTGGCCCACAACATCACTGCAGCGTTCGTGAAACAAGAACACCAAGCAACGATCTGATATGATTTTATGTAAGATCTGGTACCATGACCGATCAAGATGCCCGACTCGACAGGCGGCCTGCTTCACCAGCACGCCACCCAAGTGCACCACGCCAGGACGCACCCGCGAGCCTCAATGGCAACAGGGTGTTGCAGGGTGCAGGAGGCATCAGCGTGATGCCACAAAAACATGGTACTGCTTGTGGTCCGCGCGTTCCGGACTTCGATTGCAACTAGCTGCGTGGGAGGGCAGGCATCCAACTTGACAACAGCCCCCACAACTCTAAACCCTAAACCCTAAGTGTCCAGCGATACGGGAGCCCGTGTCCAATTTGCCCAAACCTGATCGACAACATTCCAAAGGGAAATTTTCGCAGGATTCGGAAAGTCGAGCCGCAGACTCGTTGGAAGGACCCCAGGAGATCACCGCCCGGCCACCTTCTAGAACTGCGAGAATGTGATCTCTTCCCATCCTCGAAAGGTGAGAAAAAAGGCCCAATCCTCCGCACAAAACTATAGCAAAACTGAGGCATCCCGCTGCGCTGCTTCGAAGGGCACACCATCCTGTGCGTTGTCTGCTGCATCACACCGATAGTCTCCATTGTAGTTCCTTGTAAAGGTTTAACCAGTTATGATCCAGTAAGGTAACCCCCAAAAGGAACAACAATGGAAACCGTGGGTAGTCTTGCAAACATGCAGACGTAAATTGAGGCCCTGACAAGCTCTGCAATGTCAAGCCGTGAGAGCGGCACTTGCTCGTCACCTTGGCTTTCATGGCCACTCCCACGGAAAAGTGCGCGGCCGACATGCCAGCTGAGCAACACGCTCAGCTCTTCTGACAAGCATTGGCCACGATTGCTGCCGCCCCCCCAAAGGCCTTGACAAAGCCACGCTTGTTTCCGGTACACATGCCAGGCGGGATGGCGATTGGCGACCGGCTGCCATCCGCATCAACCACCAAAGATCCTTCCCAGCCTGTCGCACAACACAGGTCTGACACAGGTCCGGTCCAAAACCGACCTTCACATGAGCTGTCTGATATCCTGGCATACCCGTACCGAAAACCCACCTGCGGCAAGAGATCGGAGTGGCCGATGAAATGGCACGTGCCGTGGAGAGGGCACCACCCTGGCCTTTCGCACGGCTGCCAACAATGCAGACTCGGTCGGCTGCACTTTGCTTCCTGTTTTGCATATTTCATGCATGAGCTGTGAAGAACAGCAGCACTAACCCTGAAGCTGACCAAGACGGTGTGAACGGCAGCCAAAGCTGAACCCCAAACCCTGAACCTTATAAGGCTTCAAGACGTTTTAAGACTCAGCAGACTGCAATGCCTCCTCAGAGAAGCACTGCCGATTGGCGTTTGCGCCCCACGCGAGAATGAAGCGCTGTTCCAGCCTGTCCCGTCTACTTCGAATTCTGCTGCTGCTACCATTCTTCTTCTTGTGATTTTTTCACTACTACTACTACTACTACTACTACTACTACTACTACTAGTACTAGTACTAGTACTAGTACTAGTACTAGTACTAGTACTAGTACTAGTACTAGTGCTACGACTACTACCAGTACTGCTGCTGCTGCTGCTGCTGCTGCTGCTGCTGCTGCTGCTGCTGCTGCTGCTGCTTTGTAGTACCAGCCGTGGCAACGATGAAGGATAGACAACAGCAGTTTACGGCGGAGTGCTCTAGTGCGTCACTGTTGAAGCGAAGAACTGTTCATGGAATCTCTGCCCGTTGTGCGCATCAAGTTGCTGTGATTGTGTTCCTACTCTCATTCGGCCTCCTGGCTCGCGATTTAATCGAAACCCGTCGAGCTGTGCTATTACTCTATTCTGTTTCCTTATGGGTTTTGCATGATTTTGCGGACGCTAAGCCCTAGACTCCTAAACCCTAAACGCACAAGCGTGGATATCCAGAGATGCAGCACCGAGGGCTGAACTCGTGGCCGTGCGAATCCTGCAAGTCAGCATTTTCGGATGGAAAAGCGTGCCGCGGGTCGGAAGTGGATACCGGCTTCGGCTTTAAGTTCGGGCAAACGGCAGGGCGCAAACACAAAATATGCTGCGCACTCCCTTCTGTTGCTCCCACGCTTCTGGGTCGTCTCACAATGGTAGCTGAAGCCACGAGTGCAGCCTACGCCGACGCCCCGAAGGCTCTAAGCCCTAGAAGCCCGGCACTAAAGCCCAACAGTTCAACAGTTGAACCGGTGCCTCGGAGAGGCTTAGTGGTGCTGTGGCTGCAAGCGACAGCCTCGGCTCCGGCAGGGATCGAAAGAAGGCCAAACAGTTGAAGAGATGTCAGTAACTGGGGGTTGGTTGCTGATTTGTGGCATTGCCCCACGACCCTAAATAAACCCTATAAACCCATGATAGTCGCAGCGGATACTTGCGAATCTCAGCAGTGTTGTTGATAATATGGGCGTTACACAGCAATCAGTCTTAATAAGCACACTGCTCTTCCGAGATGAACTGAGTCGAGGTAGGCTCGCTGCATATTGGCGGCATGCGGGCCACTCTCCCCGAATGCCCGGGGAGGTTTGCGCCATGTAGCTCTCCAGGCACCGGGGTGCGCTGGGCACTACATCGTGGCAGGTCTACTTGCTTGTGTTAAACTTGTGTTACATGTTGCTTCTGGTCCTTGTGCGAGTTCGTCCCTCAAAATGAGCTACGGCTCGACTGCCCTCCGTATCGAGGTCACATTTTCTGCATGAACTTCTGAGTATGACGCGCGCACACACAAAGCACACGCAAAGGTATGTTGCGAAGCAGTCGACAAGCTGAAAAGCTGCAAGCACGTAAGGGAACACGTGCCTGTTGGTAGCTCCCAGTACTAGAACTCGGTCTTCACCACCTGACCACAACTTTACATCTTTCCGCCTTAACCGTCGCCCTCGGGCCAGCCTGAAGCAGCACCATCCAACTGTACAAGGAATTCTGTCTTCAGGCGTCGCGCCGCCTGGGGCTCTCGCGGGCTCTGGGAAGAACCGGGATGGGATCTTCGTGCAAAGGTGGGGAGACGGGAGGGACTATGTGCGCAACCTTGATGGACATGCAAGAGACTCCCACCCTAAACCCTAAACCCTAAACCCTAAACCCTAACCGTCCAGGGCCTCATGCTCACCGGCAGACCGGCTTGTGAGCATGGAATCAATCTCATCCATGAAGATGACTGCAGGCTGCATTTTCCTCCAGGTGCTGTAGACGGGCAACAGGTCGCAGATCTTCACACAGTGACGGGACACAAGGAAGCTCAGTTAATCAGAAGATTCCTAAGCCCAAAGCCCCTAAACGCCCCTAAACCCTGAACCCTTATAAACCCCAAGCCCCTACATAACCCCTACAGTGCCTTACAGTGACATCCCAAAGTCTGCAACAAGAGCACAGCAGTGCGAATCTCCGGGAACGCAAGCCTGGCGAGGCTAAAGAGAGCTCGCATCTGCTTCTCCGACCTCAGACGGGGAAGAGTCGGAGGTCCAAAAAATTATGACGAAGTCTGAAGTAGTCTAGGGGCCTAAATTTTAAGAATAGGGTTTGGGGGCATATTCGGGCATATTATCCATTACATAAAAAAACGGACTCGAAAACAGTAATGGCAATTACTCAGGCTCTTGTAATGCACACGGTAGGAGCGACAAGACAACCCGGTAATCGCTGCTACAGAACAGCCTAGCTACTCCGCGTGAGCCATTGCTGCTGGTGGTGGCTTGAGTGGTAGTAGTGAGAAATTATGCTAGATGTGCTAGTAAGTCCTACTACTCATTTATCATCACCTGGTATTGTATTCAGAATCAACTACACTGACAGTCGGGGGTCGCACTCGCCGACCCACTTGGAAGTCAAAGAGGAAGCGGAGATGCTGAAGAAGGTGGCGTTGCACTCGCTTGCAACCGCCTCCAGCCACCACAAAAACTGAGAGTTTGCAACCGCCGAGTTAGGGCAGTCAGGGCCCTAACCCCTAAACCTTATTCCCCAGCTGCCATAAGCTTCCTGAAACTCCACGACCCTGTTCGTGCCTTGGCAAGCATCGTCTTCCCGTTTCCAGGGGGCCCAAACAGCAGCACGCCTTTCCAGGCGCAGAGTTCACAAATACTAGTTACTAGGTCAAGATTTGTCCTTGAGACGTGCAGGGTACGAATGCTATAACATAACTACTATAACACATGCAAGTTTTGGACAGCGACATAAATACAAGGTGTAGAACGCGGCAAGCCTTTTGGTGGGCTTCGCACTCCGGAGAACAATAGTGGATTCTTGACCTGACGTGCATCGCTACAGAGAAACGGCAGCATCTGCAATGCATCAGCGGCGCACCGGAGCCACCACAATTTCGTAGAAGAGCCGCTTGACCTGCCGTTGCACTCCCTTGTTGATCTAGGGGCCTTAACAATTAGAATAGGGTTTTGGGGTAAGTTGTACTTTAATTATAGCAGGGACCCCCCCAAAAAAACAACGTTATTCTAATTATTAGGGCCCCTATATTGGCCTTGTTCCCGGCTATATGCTTCCAGCTCCATTGTTGCAAGTTGCCATCCTGCGAGGTGCAGCGTCCTCTCTTGTCTACCCAATTGTTGTGCACGTGGTTCCCGCCATTGTGGTGACAGGAGTTCTCAGTTGTCGTGGGGGCTCTTCTCATAGGCCCTTGCCCGGCCGGAGGGAGGGGGGGGGGGGGGGGAGGGGAGGGGAGGGAAGGAGATTAACCCGCTTTACAACCAGAATCCCCACTTTACAACCGCAGACACTGTTTTCGATGTGAGAAACCCCACTTTACAACTGTCTATCCTGAGAATCCCCACTTTGCAACCAGTCTGCATGTCTATCTGCATGTTTGCATGTCTGCATGTCTGTTTGATGTCTGCATGTCTGTCTGCATGTCTGCATGTCTGCATGTCTGTCTGCACGTCTGTCTGCATGTCGGCATGTCTGTCTGCATGTCTGCATGTCTGTCTGCATGTCTGTCTGCATGTCTGTCTGCATGTCTGTCTGCTGTTTGCCTGCATGTCTGCACGTCTGTCAACATCAACTACTACCTGAGTATTGGCAGCCACACATATTACTTCAACTAGCTCGGCGAGGTGAGCGACCAAGGATACATGAATACCAAACCCTGACGCACAGACACAAACGTATATGGGCATATATATATATATATGTATGTATGTATGTATGTAATGTGATGTAATGTAATGTA